>WNGS01087860.1:0-10579 GCA_020271785.1 Procambarus virginalis
GGTGGGATATGTTACTCAGAGCGTATATAAACGCCATGTGCAGTTTAAGGGTTTAACGCCCCACCTGGGATAGGGGCAGCTATAGTACAGCCACGACCGAAAGTTGCCAGATGCCACCTAGAAAAAAATTCAGGCTAACATTCTTGGGTGTTAGAGGTCAGTATTGAGCAAGCCACCAAGGCTGGCGTACGCAGCACGAGCTCACAGCACTGCTGTTCAGCTCGTGACCACAGTATCGCCTACAAATGCCATAATATATCTGATACTGCTATTATTTAGCAGTGAGTGATAGTATTACTGAAGACCCCTGACTGTGATAAAAACTGACCAGGATTCTGATAATAGCAGGATTGTGGTGATATTTAGTGCTGTGGGCCATGGAGGGAGGAGTAAGGCTGTGGAGGGAGGGTTGTGGCGTTGTCTTCTGACTGTGTGTGGCCACTATTTATTGACTTCACTCACCATACCAGCTTAGTGGTTCGCTATGGTGAACACAAATGTAGATACTTATATATAACGTGTGTATAGAGTGTGATAACAGCGAGAGGAGTAGGTTGGGAGCCACCATTTTGGTGAGGGAGGAGCGTCATCTGCACAACTTGTTATGTTGTTTACTGGTGGCCACTATGGTCTTTGGGGCACCATACCAGCTTATTTGTACAGGTAAGGTGAATAAAACAAGTAGATACTTATATATAATGTGTGTATATAGCGTAATAACACCACAAACAATATTGTTGGAGGAGAAATATTAGTGCATCTGGCCTTGAGGGCGGCCGCCGACCAGCTGAGTAATTACCTAAGTGTATTACCTAAGTGTAGTTACAGGATGAGAGCTACGCTCGTGGCGTCCCGTCTTCCCAGCACTCTGTCATATAACGCTTTGAAACTACTGCCGGTCTTGGCCTCCACCACCTTCTCACTTACTTGTTCCAACCGTCTACCACTCTATTTGCGAAGGTGAATTTTCTTACGTTTCTTCGGCATCTGTGTTTAGCTAGTTTAAATCTATGACCTCTTGTTCATGAAGTTCCAGGTCTCAGGAATCTTCCCTGTCGATTTTATCAATTCCTGTTACTATTTTGTACGTAGTGATCATATCGCCTCTTTTTCTTCTATCTTCTAGTTTTTGCATATTTTAATGCCTCTAACCTCTCCTCATAGCTATTGTTCCCTTCATTTCTGGGAGCCACTTAGTAGCATGTCGTTGCACCTTTTCCAGTTTGTTGATGAGCTTCTTAAGATAAGGGCACCATACAACCGCTGAAAATTCCAGCTTTGGTCTAATAAAAGTCGTGAACAATTTCTTTAGTATTTCTCCATCCATGTATTTAAAAGCAATTCTTAGGTTAGAAAGTAGCATAGGCTCCTCGCACAATGTTCTTGATGTGGTCCTCAGGTGACAGTTTTCTATCTAAAACCACCCCTAGATCCTTCTTTATCAGAATTCTTTAAAGATTTCTCACATAATTTATAGGTTGTGTGGGGTCTATGTTCTCCAATTCCACATTCCATAACATGGCATTTATTCACATTAAATTCCATTTGCCAAAGTGTTGCTCCAAATACTTATTTTGTCCAGGTCTTCTTGAAGGGCATGACAATCATCTAGGATTCTTATCTTCCCTATTATCTTAGCATCATCAGCAAACATGTTCATGTAATTCTGTAATCCCTCTGGTAGATCGTTTATGTAGACAATGAACATTACCGGGTGCAAGAACTGAACCCTGTGGTACTCCACATTTGACATTCCTCCATCCGATATACCTTGCCTCTGATTACGGCCCTCACTTTTCTGTCAGTTAGGAAATTTTTCATCCATGTTAGTAGCTTACCCGTCACCCCTCCAATATGTTCCAGTTTCCAGAACAACCTCTTATGGGGAACTCTGTCAAAAGCCTTTTTTAGGTCCAGATAGATGCAGTCAACCCAACCATCTCTTTCCTGTAAAATCTCTGTTGCTCGATCATAAAAACTGAGTAAGTTCGTTACACAGGATCTTCCAGATCGAAAACCATACTGTCGGTCTGATATTATATCATTTCTCTCCACCAGGTGTTCTACCCATTTAGTTTTAATTATTTTTCCAATATTTTGACTATTACACTTGTCAATGATACAGGTCTATAATTAAGGGGGTCTTCCCTGCTTCCACTTTGTAGATTGGAACTATGTTAGCCTTTTTCCACACATCAGCTACAACTCCTGTAAACAGGGATGCCTGAAAAATCAGCTGAAGTGGAATGCTGAGCTCAGGTGCACACTCTCTCAGAACCCATGGTGAAACTCCATCTGGACCAACTGCCTTGTTCTTACTTAGCTCCTTGAGCATTTTTTCCACTTCGTCTCTAGTCACCTCTATGTGCTCTATGTTGTTCTCTGGAATTCTTATTGTGTCTGGTTCCTAAAGATTCATTTTGTTCAAACACACTTTGGAACTTTTCGTTTAGTGTTTCACACATTTCCTTTTCATTTTCCGTGAATCTACAGTACAACCTCGATTCAACGTACCCCGATTCAACGAATCTCGGCTAGTTCGCACACTTTTCAGGCCGGATTTACTCACCCTGTTCGACGAACAATGGTTCGCCGAAGCGGGGGATGTTCGGATTTGCTTACGACGTCGAGACAGAGTTCACAGACTGGTGGAAAAGTTTCACATTCTATCACAGATTACAATTATTAATTCCTTCATATGACAAGTTCGATCACACAAGTGGACCACACAAGTGGACCGCACATGTGGTCCACAAGTGGTCCACAATCTTACGATGTTGGGACAGAGTTCACAGTGGTAGAAAACTTTACCATCCCATCACAGATTACAATTAATAATTCCTTCATATGACAAGTTAGATCACACAAGTGGACCACACAAGTGGACCGCACATGTGGTCCACAAGTGGTCCACAATCTTACGATGTTGGGACAGAGTTCACAGTGGTAGAAAACTTTACCATCCCATCACAGATTACAATTAATAATTCCTTCATATGACAAGTTAGATCACACAAATGGACCACACAAGTGGACCACACAACAAGTGAATCATATGAACCAAACACCAGCCAGAATGGTCCACAAGAAGTGACGCATATTAACCAAACACCAGCCAGAGTGGTCCACAGAAGTGAACGACTGAGTTTCAATGATTTTCGTTCACCGATTTGTGGCACACGTATCATTGTAAATTAATTTAAAGGCTGAAGCGTGAATAGCTAGCTAATATGTTGAAATCTTCTTATACATTTTCTGTGATGAAACAAGACGAGTGAGGGTAGACAGATAAGGGAATACTGTACAGTAAACTTCACTTTACAGTGAGGTTTCACTCACTTTCGTCTGTGTTGTCATAGTTCAGTGACCCATGACTTTGAACGTTTCACATTAATAAATCATTTCTAAAACTGGTGTTTTAATAACTCTTTATTATCCTAATTAAACCAAACTAAATAAGACCAAAATATGCTGTAATAAGGTAGATATCTCCTATTTGAGAAATTGTTCACATTATTGCAGCACAACTCCAGCACGAGTAGACGGGTCTAATCCCTGTCCATACACCATGCTTGTTGTGTTGTGTTCGATTTCGTCGCCACAGTTCAGCGATCTACGGCTTCGAAATAATAAAATTAATAAATTAGTTCCAAAGTATTTTTTATAGCTCTTATTACCGTAATAATGTTGCTAAACTAAATATGTAACCCAAAAATATATAATTTGATGTAAATTGAATATTTGAGAGAAATTGAGAGAAACATATGCTACTGGAAATCGAACACAACACCAGCGGTGTTTTGTTCGATTTCGTCGCCACAGTTCAGTGACCTATGGCTTCGAAATAATGAAATAAATAAATCAGTTTCAAAATAAGTATTTTTATAGCTCTTATTATCGTAATAATGTTGCTAAACTAAATACATAACACAAAAATATATAATTTGATGTAAATTGAATATTTAAGAGAAATTTATGTTACTGGATCAGGCTTAAACACCAGCCAACTGAAGGGTGTGCGTATAGACTTAGCCTGCGTTCGTACAGTATGCACCCAGTGCCCTTAGCTTTGTCTGCGATTGACGTACAGTATTTATCGGCCGGTGGAAGAATAATTGTGGAATTGACCATTTTTTTACTACAGCTCTTTGGTTATAAAACAAAATGTCTCAGGGGCTTACTAATAGTGCCTTATTAATGCCAAAAACGAAAAATATTTTGCAACAACTAGTAGCAGAAAATCAACCAGCACGAGAACAGCCGTACCCAACACGAGATGAGCCGTACCCAGCACGAGAACAGCCGTACCCAGCACGATAACAGCTGTACCAAGCACGAGAACAGCCGTACCCAGCAAGAGAACAGCCGTACCCAGCACGAGAACAGCCATACCCAGCACGAGCACAGTTGTACCCAGCACAAGCACAGTTGTACCCAGCACTGGTACAACAGCAGCCAGCACCAGCTCAGAAGCGGCTGAACTCACAGCAGCAGCGAGCACCAGCAAAGCTGATGCAAACATCTAAAAACATCGTGTGCAACATGAACAGTTAGAACAAGTGTTAAATTTAAGTGTGTACTCAGTGTTAAAATTAAAGTTGCAGTAATTTTTGTGTACAATAGTTTTCATAAACTGTATTGTAGTACTCAACATACAGCAGAACTACTTTTAATCAACACAGTGCTAACGGCATAATGCACTGCAGTACGTATTTACTGTAGAGCATTCACAACTTCACAAAACTTCAAGATGGATATAACTTCAACAATAAGGTAAATTTATGAATTACAGTCTTTCTTAGTAGAGAAGTAATATATAGGTAGAGTATGTAATATGATAATGCATTTTTATTGTGTACAAGAAAAAAAAAGACTGACACAAACGCCTCCTGAAGGTCACCTCTTGCAACGAATCCAACGCTCCAACGAACTGGGGTTGGTCCCATATAGTATGTTGAATCGAGGTAGTACTGTATTTCCCATTATCAACCTCTTAATATTATCCTTTACCTGCAATTTGTTGTTTATGAATTTATAGAATAGACCTGGTTCTGTTTTACATTTGTCTGCAATCCCTTTTTCAAAATTTCTTTCTGCCTCTCTCCTCACTGCTGTGTAGTTGTTTCTCGCATCTTTGTATCGTTTGTATGTTTGGGGGTTTGGCCTCGTCCTGTATTGATTCCATTTTTGTGTCTTTTGGTCTCTGGCCCTCTCGCAATTCCTATTGAACCAATCCTGTTTCCTAGTTCTGCATCTCTGTTTTGGTATAAATTTGTTTGTGCCTTTATCATATATTTCACAAAACTTGACATACATCTCATTCACTTCCTTGCCTAGCAACAAGTCTGTCCAATTATACAGTATCCACTCAATTTAACGGCCTCTTTTATACCGATCTGCCGGTATTAACGACCGGTTTGAGGGATCGGTATCTGGAGCCTTGTATACCGGTCTGGTGGTCGATATTACCGACGGTCGGTATTGGGTTTGTTTTGGCATCGGCAGCCCCTCACATGGCGACCAGGCGATCATCCAGAGTGGTATATTAAATCTTAACTTTCTTTCAAAATGATTCAGTTTCATGAAGAAAATTCTAAATTATTATTAATAAAATATTTTAAAACAATTGTTATTAAACAAAATTCTTTGTTTTCTTATTAAATACCTTTTATAGTATACGCAATAGGTATTTTTTTTCCCACGGACCTAGAACGTACTGCGCCTGGCCATGTGACCGCTTTGTTTACTGTTAACTCACGCGGCTGAGAGCAGTGTCTCAGAATATTAGCCAGAGAAAATCAGATTCAGACAAAAATAGATAAATTCATGATTTCAACAGTTCGTGAAAGTACCCACTGGGAATTCAACAAGTCAAGCAGCATCCGCTGGCAACGAGTGCCCTACAAGCCATGCTGCACCCGCTGATGCTGAATTCCCATCAACAAGTTGTGCAGCCTCCGCCGGCAACGAATGCTCTGCAAGCTATGCTGAATTCCCATCAACATGACGTGCAGCCTCCACCAGCAACGAATGCTCTGCAAGCTATGCTGCACCCACCGATGCTGAATTCCCATCAACATGACGTGCAGCCTCCACCGGCAATGAATGCTCTGCAAGCTATGCTGCACCCGCCGATGCTGAATTCCCATCAACAAGTCGTGCAGCCTCCACCAGCAACGAATGCTCTGCAAGATATGCTGCACTCGCCGATGCTGAATTCCCATCAACATGTCGTGCAGCCTCCGCCGGCAACGAATGCTCTGCAAGATATGCTGCACCCGCCGATGCTGAATTCCCATCGACAAGTCATGGAGCATCCGCCAGCAACGAATGGTCTGCAAGCCATGTTGCACCCGCTGATGCTGAATTCCCATCAAAAGTCGTGTAGCCTCCACTAACTATATAAAATATGATTGAAAGACATATAAATTAGTGTAAAAAGTGTTGATAGAGTACATTATTGTAAGTGTTAATGATTATTTAAGCCTTGACAAAAAGATACTGTACAGTGTAAATATACAGTAGAAATAATTTTCAATTGTGAATTAGAATTAGAACTCGTGTGAATTAGTAGTAAGGCTAGCTGTTGTGTGAAGTGAATGCCTGAAAATAAGTGTGCATAATGTATGTACCCTGTATGCAATATAAACAATATAAAACAAGCGCTGCAGAGGATGACGTAATCTTCAAAGCTTCGTAATCTTCAGCTTCAATAAAAGTAAGTCAATTTACCAATTTTATTATAGTATTACAAGATATTATTTTTTTTTCAACAAAAGCTACATATTAGTCTCTGCAAATGTATATTCTATCATTAGCAGAGAAAAGGTGAGCTCAAAATATTTCGTCTTGGCTAGCTCTCAGTGACAAGTCTCGATCGCCATTGTTATGGCCTGGCCGCCACGCCCTGTGTCATAACATTAAAAATACATTACCTGCACTGTTCAGGGTAAATCAAAACACATCTCTAAAATTTTATTGAGAAAATATTAACAATCACTGATTGATACATGAAATATTTTGCAATACAAAGGAATGAATCAATTTTTTTCCACCCATCTGGACTTGATCAGACCGTGTTCACATATCATCCATGCAGCAGCCAACAGCTGGTTTAATCGTCGGCGTGGCACTAAACTGGAATGCAATTACACAATGAACTTTATTTAATTTTAGTTATACAGTATAAAATATATCTTACCTGAATGTTACTTGAAAAATTACCCGACCCGACCTAACTTCGGAAATAACGGAGCTCCGGAAATAACGACTAGGGTACAGCCCCATATAGGCCGTTAAATTGAGTGGATACTGTACTCACTAAAAAATTTCTAAGGTTGCCATAATGTCCTCTCTTGAAGTCAGGTTTTTCAACTGCTTCATCCTCCTTATTTTCTTCCAGATTATAACGCATTGCATACTTTATTCCCAAAAAGACATGGTCACTTTTACCCAAGGGAGGAAGGTACTGAATGTCAAATACTTCTTCCTCCTTCCTGGTAAATATCAAATCTAGCATGGAGGGAACGTCCCCTTCCCTCATCCTCGTAGCTTGTTTAACATGTTGATACAAGAATGTTTCCAGGATGAGGTCTACAAATTTACAGGTCCAAAAATCTTCTGTTTTAGCTTCATATGCTTCCCAGTCTATGGATTTCAAGTTGAAGTCACCAACTATCAACAGTCGTGACCTATCGTTATCCGCTCTCGCTATAATCTCTCTCATTATTGTTATAAGACCTTCTCGTTTACTATCTAGCTCCTCCTTTGACCATGTGCTGCTTGGTGGTGGACTATATGCATTTATGACCATTAGTTTATCATCTTCATGGCAGATCTCTAGTGCTATTATGTCAACCTCTTGTGGATTGGCAGTCATTATTTCCTTCACCTTTATGTGTTCTTTCACCAGCACAGCAACGCCACCACCTTTCCTAATTTTTCTGTCCCTTCTCCAAATTGAGTAGCCCCTTGGGAACATGACCTCATTTAAAATATCATCTTCAAGTTTTGTCTCCGTGAGTGCAACAATGTCTGGTGTCTGCATCTGTATTACATCACTTAACTCCAATATCTTCGATCTTACTCCATCTATGTTGGTGTATGCAATCTTCAGGAACTTGTTCCCCCTCTCCTTATTCTTCACTACCCCTCTCTCTATTGATTTTGTTGGTTTGCCTTTATGTACCACTTTACTGGTCTGCCTACCCCTAACACTTTGTAGAAAAAAGAATTGATTTCTTCTTCATTCCTGCTCTCATTTAAACGTTTTGCCTCAGCGAGGTTCAGTTTCAGCTTCTCTCTGTCTTCTCTTGAAAGATCTCGTCTTAACGACCACATTTTCCCATCCTCATCACTTTGTAACTTTCTAGCATTCCTTAGTACTTCTTCCATCTGCTTGGCACCGTTTAGGGTGATCCTCAAAGGTCGATCTTTCCCTTTTACATATCTGCCTATTCTCCTGTAGTCACACACATTCTCTATGGTTGTAAGACCTTCCACGAGGCCAACAATTTTATCTACTACTTTTGCTTCTTCTACAGCTCTTTCTGACCTAGATGTTATCTCCTTTTCTTTGCAGCCAAAAATGATCAGGGACTTACTCCGATCAACTGTGTTTTGCACCAACCTCGGGTTAGATGCCAATTCCTTTCTCACTTCCAGCCTAATGTTTGTTTTATCTTGGTTGCTGCATTGTTGGGCTTCCTTTACTGCTGCTTCCATTTTTTCCTTCTCCTTGGCCACTTGTGCATAAGTGAGTTGCATATCTTTCTTGCACTGTTCTATTCCCTGTGTAACTTCCTCCATCTGTGCTGACAAAAGCTGTTTCTCCTGTTGAATTTCCTTGCCTAGCCTATTGTAATCATTTATGTTTAAATTTGCTCTAACTTCTTCCAAAGCTATTTTTAAGAGTTTATTTTCTTCTTCCATGGCTTTGCAATTTGTTTCCAATTGACTCTTTTCCTTGCGCAAGTCTTTCACTAAACCCTCAAGACCTAAAACTTTGCTATTCAAATGATCATTACTTTCTTTCAATTTACTAATTATTTCTACATGAGAGTTCACTATAGTATCTAATTTTACCAACTTGTTGTGTAGACTGCTAATATCAATGCTTTCTTCATTGAATCCCACAAAATCAAGCTCTGTTTTGTATTTCCTCTTGTCAGTGGCCATCTTGAATGTTCTTCTCTGAACTGTAAACACTAGGAGCAACTTTTTGTCACCCAATTTTTCACTTCCCTTAGCACATTCCTGTTATCTCATCTATTTTTCAAAAGCACTATACCTTTATGATCTCTGGGACACCACTCACTATCATCAACCTGTACTACAATACTTAGGATTGTTGAAATATGCTGGAGCTCCTCTGATGCAAGTGTTGATCCTAGGGGTGTCACCTTTTGAAGAGTGTGTGAGTAGCTATGTCTTCGTGTCTTTACTCACCATACAAGCTTAGATGTACAGTTATGGTGAACAAAACATGTAAATATGTATATATAACGTCTGTGTATAGTGAATAAATGCAAAAACAGTATTGTGGGAGGAGAATGAGGGTAAGTGAGGTGGTGTTGAGGGAGGGAGTGGCAGTGAGTGGCTCGCTGGTGTGTGGCGGTCACTCCTCGTTGCTTTTTAACTCAAGACCAACTTAGTAGTTCGTTATGGTGAACAAAATATGCAGATACTTATATATAACCTGTGTATGTAGTGTAACAACAGCAAAACTATTTGTTTATTGTTTTATGAACATAATAATTGAATCACCATAATTTTGAGTACAGCGATGGTTCACACATTTTATTATATATATATACCACAATTCACTGTATGGAATAATATTACTGCAAAACACTAAGAAAAAATCAATCAGAGACATTGAGCTAAAATATGCCACCTACGATTTTTTTGTTATTTTTTCCATGATAAGGGAACAAAAATGAACACTTCTAAAAGATGAAAGAATTTTTTGAATTTTTTTTTTGTTGCGCCTCTGGGTGTGAATTCCATTTGGGCCCCTAGCGGTTTGAGGGTTAAAGAGGAGCCGCAGAAAAACGCTCGGGTTCAGACAATGAGTAAGCAGTGCCTGAAACCAAGGCCGGGTTGGCGACCATGGGACCAGGAGAAGAACTCTTCCCTGATAGGATTCCAACCAAGCAAGACCCCGGAGCAATAGTTGGACCGGGGGAAAAAGGTACAGGAACCCCCACTGCAACCAGACCTGCTGAAAAGCATCTACTGCTAAAACCTCGCAGTCAAGGAACATTGCCACTAACAATGGAAGATGCCGAGACACCACAGGTCACAAAGAGGTCCACCTCCGGGCGGCCGCCCGCACGTCATGTCAAGCCAAAGAAGGAAAACAGCAGTGATTGTCCACCCCCATGGAATAGGAATGAAGCACAACAGGCCAGCTGCATGGAGTTAGACAGTCCTTGAAAGTGAACGACGCGGAGAGTTAAACCAGAGAACTCAGCAGGAGAGCCACTTAAAGCACCCAGCTCCAAAGAGCCAGGGACTGAAGCGGCCTACCTCTATCGGTTGAGGAAGAAACACAGAGGAGCAGTCCGAATGGGCCAGA
>WNGS01087861.1:7296-20854 GCA_020271785.1 Procambarus virginalis
CCTAGCACCAGCCTCATGCTTCTAGCACCTAAGTCATGCTCCTAGCACCTAAGTCATGCTCCTAGCACCTAAGTCATGCTCCTAGCACCTAAGTCATGCTCCTAACACCAGCCTCATGCTCCTAGTACCAGCCTCATGCTCCTAGCACTAGCCTCATGTTCCTAGCACCAGCCTCATGCTCCTAGCACCAGCCTCATGCTCCTAGCACCAGCCTCATGCTCCTAGCACCTAAGTCATGCTCCTACACCAGCCTCATGCTCCTAGCACCAGCCTCATGCTCCTAGCACCAGCCTCATGCTCCTATCACCAGCCTCATGCTCCTAGCACCAGCCTCATGCTCCTAGCACCAGCCTCATGCTCCCAGCACCAGCCTCATGCTCCTAGCACCAGCCTCATGCTCCTAGCACCAGCCTCATGCTCCTAGCACCAACCACATGCTCCTAGCACCAGCCTCATGCTCCTAGCACCAGCCTCATGCTCCTAGCACCAGCCTCATGCTCCTAGCACCAGCCTCATGCTCCTAGCACCAACCACATGCTCCTAGCACCAGCCTCATGCTCCTAGCACCAGCCTCATGCTCCTAGCACCAGCCTCATGCTCCAAGCACCAGCCTCATGCTCCTAGTACCAGCCTCATGCTCCTAGTACCAGCCTCAGGCTCCTAGCACCAGCCTCATGCTCCTAGCACCAGCCTCATGCTCCTAGCACCAGCCTCATGCTCCTAGTACCAGCCTCATGCTCCTAGCACCAGTCTCATGCTCCTAGCACCAGCCTCATGTTCCTAGTACCTACCTCATGCTCCTAGCACCAGCCTCATGCTCCTAGCACCAACCTCATGCTCCTAGAACCAGCCTCATGCTCCTAGCACCAGCCTCATGCTCCTAGCACCAGCCTCATGCTCCTAGCACCTAAGTCATGCTCCTAGCACCTAAGTCATGCTCCTAGCACCTAGTCATGCTCCTAACACCAGCCTCATGCTCCTAGCACCAGCCTCATGTTCCTAGTACCAGCCTCATGCTCCTAATACCAGCCTCATGCTCCTAGCACCAGCCTCATGCTCCTAGCCCAGCCTCATGTTCCTAGTACCTACCTCATGCTCCTAGCACCAGCCTCATGCTTCTAGCACCTAAGCCATGCTCCTAGCACCTAAGTCATGCTCCTAGCACCTAAGTCATGCTCCTAACACCAGCCTCATGCTCCTAGTACCAGCCTCATGCTCCTAGCACTAGCCTCATGTTCCTAGCACCAGCCTCATGCTCCTAGCACCAGCCTCATGCTCCTAGCACCAGCCTCATGCTCCTAGCACCTAAGTCATGCTCCTAACACCAGCCTCATGCTCCTAGCACCAGCCTCATGCTCCTAGCACCAGCCTCATGCTCCTAGCACCAGCTTCATGCTCCTAGCACCAGCCTCATGCTCCTAGCACCAGCCTCATGCTCCTAGTACCAGCCTCATGTTCTAGTACCAGCCTCATGCTCCTAGCACCAGCCTCATGCTCCTAGCACCAGCCTCATGCTCCTAGCACCAGCCTCATGCTCCTAGCACCAGCCTCATGCTCCTAGCACCAGCCTCATGCTCCTAGCACCAGCCTCATGCTCCTAGCACCAGCCTCATGCTCCTAGCACCAGCCTCATGCTCCTAGCACCAGCCTCATGCTCCTAGCACCAGCCTCATGCTCCTAGCACCAACCACATGCTCCTAGCACCAGCCTCATGCTCCTAGCACCAGCCTCATGCTCCTAGCACCAGCCTCATGCTCCAAGCACCAGCCTCATGCTCCTAGTACCAGCCTCATGCTCCTAGTACCAGCCTCAGGCTCCTAGCACCAGCCTCATGCTCCTAGCACCAGCCTCATGCTCCTAGCACCAGCCTCATGCTCCTAGTACCAGCCACATGCTCCTAGCACCAGCCTCATGCTCCTAGCACCAGCCTCATGTTCCTAGTACCTACCTCATGCTCCTAGCACCAGCCTCATGCTCCTAGCACCAAGTCATGCTCCTAACACCAGCCTCATGCTCCTAGCACCAACCTCATGCTCCTAGAACCAGCCTCATGCTCCTAGCACCAGCCTCATGCTCCTAGCACCAGCCTCATGCTCCTAGCACCTAAGTCATGCTCCTAGCACCAGTCATGCTCCTAGCACCAGCCTCATGCTCCTAGCACCAGCCTCATGTTCCTAGTACCAGCCTCATGCTCCTAGCACCAGCCTCATGCCTAGCACCAGCCTCATGCTCCTAGCACCAGCCTCATGCTCCTAGCACCAGCCTCATGCTCCTAGCACCTAAGTCATGCTCCTAACACCAGCCTCATGCTCCTAGCACCAGCCTCATGCTCCTAGCACCAGCCTCATGCTCCTAGCACCAGCCTCATGCTCCTAGCACCAGCCTCATGCTCCTAGCACCAGCCTCATGCTCCTAGCACCAGCCTCATGCTCCTAGCACCAGCCTCATGCTCCTAGCACCACCCTCATGCTCCTAGCACCAGCCTCATGCTCCTAGCACCAGCCTCATGCTCCTAGCACCAGCCTCATGCTCCTAGCACCAGCCTCATGCTCCTAGCACCAGCCTCATGCTCCTAGTACCAGCTTCATGCTCCTAGCACCAGCCTCATGCTCCTAGTACCAGCTTCATGCTCCTAGCACCAGCCTCATGCTCCTAGCACCAGCCTCATGCTCCTAGCACCAGCTTCATGCTCCTAGCACCAGCTTCATGCTCCTAGTACCAGCTTCATGCTCCTAGCACCAGCCTCACACTCCTATCACCAGCTTCATGCTCCTAGCACCAGCCTCATGCTCCTAGCACCAGCTTCATGCTCCTAGCACCAGCCTCATGCTCCTAGCACCAGCCTCACGCTCCTAGCACCAGCTTCATGCTCCTAGCACCAGCTTCATGCTCCTAGCACCGGCCCCATGCTCCTAGCACCAGCTTCATGCTCCTAGCACCAGCTTCATGCTCCTAGCACCGGCCTCATGTTCCTAGCACCAGCCTCATGCTCCTAGCACCAGCCTCATGCTCCTAGCACCAGCCTCATGCTCCTAGCACCAGCCCATGTTCCTAGCACCAGTCTCATGTTCCTAGCACCAGTTTCATGCTCCTAGCACAAGCTTCATGCTCCTAGCACCAGCCTTACGCTCCTAGCACCAGCTTCATGCTCCTAGCACAAGCTTCATGCTCCTAGTACCAGCCTCACGCTCCTAGCACCAGACTCATGTTCCTAGCACCAGCCTCATGCTCCTAGCACCAGCCTCATGCTCCTAGCACCAGCCTCATGCTCCTAGCACCAGCCTTACGCTCCTAGCACCAGCCTCATGCTCCTAGTACCAGCCTCATGCTCCTAGCACCAGCCTCATGCTCCTAGCACCAGCCTCATGCTCCTAGCACCAGCCTCATGCTCCTAGCACCAGCCTCATGCTCCTAGCACCAGCCTCATGCTCCTAGCACCAGCCTCATGCTCCTAGCACCAGCCTCATGCTCCTAGCACCAGCCTCATGCTCCTAGCACCAGCCTCATGCTCCTAGCACCAGCCTCATGCTCCTAGCACCAGCCTCATGCTCCTAACACCAGCCTCATGCTCCTAACACCAGCCTCATGCTCCTAGCACCAGCCTCATGCTCCTAGCACCAGCCTCATGCTCCTAACACCAGCCTCATGCTCCTAGCACCAGCCTCATGCTCCTAGCACCAGCCTCATGCTCCTAACACCAGCCTCATGCTCCTAGCACCAACCTCATGCTCCTAGAACCAGCCTCATGCTCCTAGCACCAGCCTCATGTTCCTAGTACCTACCTCATGCTCCTAGCACCAGCCTCATGCTCCTAGCACCTAAGTCATGCTCCTAACACCAGCCTCATGCTCCTAGCACCAGCCTCGTGTTCCTAGTACCAGCCTCATGCTCCTAATACCAGCCTCATGTTCCTAGCACCAGCCTCATGCTCCTAGCCCCAGCCTCATGTTCCTAGTACCAGCCTCATGCTCCTAGCACCAGCCTCATGTTCCTAGTACCTACCTCATGCTCCTAGCACCAGCCTCATGCTTCTAGCACCTAAGTCATGCTCCTAGCACCTAAGTCATGCTCCTAGCACCTAGTCATGCTCCTAGCACCAGCCTCATGCTCCTAGTACCAGCCTCATGCTCCTAGCACCAGCCTCATGCTCCTAGCACCAGCCTCATGCTCCTAGCACCAGCCTCATGCTCCTAGCACCAGCCTCATGCTCCTAGCACCAGCCTCATGCTCCTAGCACCAGCCTCATGCTCCTAGCACCAGCCTCATGCTCCTAGCACCAGCCTCATGCTCCTAGCACCAGCCTCATGCTCCTAGCACCAGCCTCATGCTCCTAGCACCAGCCTCATGCTCCTAGCACCAGCCTCATGCTCCTAGCACCAGCCTCATGCTCCTAGCACCAGCCTCATGCTCCTAGCACCAGCCTCATGCTCCTAGCACCAGCCTCATGCTCCTAGCACCAGCCTCATGCTCCTAGCACCAGCCTCATGCTCCTAGCACCAGCCTCATGCTCCTAGCACCAGCCTCATGCTCCTAGCACCAGCCTCATGCTCCTAGCACCAGCCTCATGCTCCTAGCACCAGCCTCATGCTCCTAGCACCAGCCTCATGCTCCTAGCACCAGCCTCATGCTCCTAGCACCAGCCTCATGCTCCTAGCACCAGCCTCATGCTCCTAGCACCAGCCTCATGCTCCTAGCACCAGCCTCATGCTCCTAGCACCAGCCTCATGCTCCTAGCACCAGCCTCATGCTCCTAGCACCAGCCTCATGCTCCTAGCACCAGCCTCATGCTCCTAGCACCAGCCTCATGCTCCTAGCACCAGCCTCATGCTCCTAGCACCAGCCTCATGCTCCTAGCACCAGCCTCATGCTCCTAGCACCAGCCTCATGCTCCTAGCACCAGCCTCATGCTCCTAGCACCAGCCTCATGCTCCTAGCACCAGCCTCATGCTCCTAGCACCAGCCTCATGCTCCTAGCACCAGCCTCATGCTCCTAGCACCAGCCTCATGCTCCTAGCACCAGCCTCATGCTCCTAGCACCAGCCTCATGCTCCTAGCACCAGCCTCATGCTCCTAGCACCAGCCTCATGCTCCTAGCACCAGCCTCATGCTCCTAGCACCAGCCTCATGCTCCTAGCACCAGCCTCATGCTCCTAGCACCAGCCTCATGCTCCTAGCACCAGCCTCATGCTCCTAGCACCAGCCTCATGCTCCTAGCACCAGCCTCATGCTCCTAGCACCAGCCTCATGCTCCTAGCACCAGCCTCATGCTCCTAGCACCAGCCTCATGCTCCTAGCACCAGCCTCATGCTCCTAGCACCAGCCTCATGCTCCTAGCACCAGCCTCATGCTCCTAGCACCAGCCTCATGCTCCTAGCACCAGCCTCATGCTCCTAGCACCAGCCTCATGCTCCTAGCACCAGCCTCATGCTCCTAGCACCAGCCTCATGCTCCTAGCACCAGCCTCATGCTCCTAGCACCAGCCTCATGCTCCTAGCACCAGCCTCATGCTCCTAGCACCAGCCTCATGCTCCTAGCACCAGCCTCATGCTCCTAGCACCAGCCTCATGCTCCTAGCACCAGCCTCATGCTCCTAGCACCAGCCTCATGCTCCTAGCACCAGCCTCATGCTCCTAGCACCAGCCTCATGCTCCTAGCACCAGCCTCATGCTCCTAGCACCAGCCTCATGCTCCTAGCACCAGCCTCATGCTCCTAGCACCAGCCTCATGCTCCTAGCACCAGCCTCATGCTCCTAGCACCAGCCTCATGCTCCTAGCACCAGCCTCATGCTCCTAGCACCAGCCTCATGCTCCTAGCACCAGCCTCATGCTCCTAGCACCAGCCTCATGCTCCTAGCACCAGCCTCATGCTCCTAGCACCAGCCTCATGCTCCTAGCACCAGCCTCATGCTCCTAGCACCAGCCTCATGCTCCTAGCACCAGCCTCATGCTCCTAGCACCAGCCTCATGCTCCTAGCACCAGCCTCATGCTCCTAGCACCAGCCTCATGCTCCTAGCACCAGCCTCATGCTCCTAGCACCAGCCTCATGCTCCTAGCACCAGCCTCATGCTCCTAGCACCAGCCTCATGCTCCTAGCACCAGCCTCATGCTCCTAGCACCAGCCTCATGCTCCTAGCACCAGCCTCATGCTCCTAGCACCAGCCTCATGCTCCTAGCACCAGCCTCATGCTCCTAGCACCAGCCTCATGCTCCTAGCACCAGCCTCATGCTCCTAGCACCAGCCTCATGCTCCTAGCACCAGCCTCATGCTCCTAGCACCAGCCTCATGCTCCTAGCACCAGCCTCATGCTCCTAGCACCAGCCTCATGCTCCTAGCACCAGCCTCATGCTCCTAGCACCAGCCTCATGCTCCTAGCACCAGCCTCATGCTCCTAGCACCAGCCTCATGCTCCTAGCACCAGCCTCATGCTCCTAGCACCAGCCTCATGCTCCTAGCACCAGCCTCATGCTCCTAGCACCAGCCTCATGCTCCTAGCACCAGCCTCATGCTCCTAGCACCACCTCATGCTCCTAGCACCAGCCTCATGCTCCTAGCACCAGCCTCATGCTCCTAGCACCAGCCTCATGCTCCTAGCACCAGCCTCATGCTCCTAGCACCAGCCTCATGCTCCTAGCACCAGCCTCATGCTCCTAGCACCAGCCTCATGCTCCTAGCACCAGCCTTGCTCCTAGCACCAGCCTCATGCTCCTAGCACCAGCCTCATGCTCCTAGCACCAGCTTCATGCTCCTAGCACCAGCCTCATGCTCCTAGCACCAGCTTCATGCTCCTAGCACCAGCCTCATGCTCCTAGCACCAGCCTCATGCTCCTAGCACCAGCTTCATGCTCCTAGCACCAGCTTCATGCTCCTAGCACCAGCTTCATGCTCCTAGCACCAGCCTCATGCTCCTAGCACAAGCTTCATGCTCCTAGCACCAGCCTCATGCTCCTAGCACCAGCCTCATGCTCCTAGCACCAGCCTCATGCTCCTAGCACCAGCCTCACGCTCCTAGCACCAGCTTCATGCTCCTAGCACAAGCTTCATGCTCCTAGCACCAGCCTCATGCTCCTAGCACCAGCCTCATGCTCCTAGCACCAGCCTCATGCTCCTAGCACCAGCCTCATGCTCCTAGCACCAGCCTCATGCTCCTAGCACCAGCCTCATGCTCCTAGCACCAGCCTCATGCTCCTAGTACCAGCCTCATGCTCCTAGCACCAGCCTCATGCTCCTAGCACCAGCCTCATGCTCCTAGCACCAGCCTCATGCTCCTAGCACCAGCCTCATGCTCCTAGCACCAGCCTCACGCTCCTAGCACCAGCCTTACGCTCCTAGCACCAGCCTCATGCTCCTAGCACCAGCCTCATGCTCCTAGCACCAGCCTCACGCTCCTAGCACCAGCCTCATGCTCCTAGCACCAGCCTCATGCTCCTAGCACCAGCCTCATGCTCCTAGCACAGCCTCACGCTCCTAGCACCAGCCTCATGCTCCTAGCACCAGCCTCATGCTCCTAGCACCAGCCTCATGCTCCTAGCACCAGCCTCATGCTCCTAGCACCAACCTCATGCTCCTAGAACCAGCCTCATGCTACTAGCACCTACCTCATGCTCCTAGCACCAGCCTCATGCTCCTAGCACCAACCTCATGCTCCTAGCACCAGCCTCATGCTCCTAGCACCAGCCTCATGCTCCTAGTACCAGCCTCATGCTCCTAGCACCAGCCTCATGCTCCTAGCACCAGCCTCATGCTCCTAGCACCAGCCTCATGCTCCTAGCACCAGCCTCATGCTCCTAGCACCAGCCTCATGCTCCTAGTACCAGCTTCATGCTCCTAGCACCAGCCTCATGCTCCTAGTACCAGCTTCATGCTCCTAGCACCAGCCTCATGCTCCTAGCACCAGCCTCATACTCCTAGCACCAGCTTCATGCTCCTAGCACCAGCTTCATGCTCCTAGTACCAGCTTCATGCTCCTAGCACCAGCCTCATACTCCTAGCACCAGCTTCATGCTCCTAGCACCAGCCTCGTGCTCCTAGCACCAGCTTCATGCTCCTAGCACCAGCCTCATGCTCCTAGCACCAGCCTCACGCTCCTAGCACCAGCTTCATGCTCCTAGCACCAGCTTCATGCTCCTAGCACCAGCCCCATGCTCCTAGCACCAGCTTCATGCTCCTAGCACCAGCTTCATGCTCCTAGCACCGGCCTCATGTTCCTAGCACCAGCCTCATGCTCCTAGCACCAGCCTCATGCTCCTAGCACCAGCTTCATGCTCCTAGCACCAGCCTCACGCTCCTAGCACCAGCCTCACGCTCCTAGCACCAGCCTCATGCTCCTAGCACCAGCCTTACGCTCCTAGCACAAGCTTCATGCTCCTAGTACCAGCCTCACGCTCTTAGCACCAGACTCATGCTCCTAGCACCAGCCTCATGCTCCTAGCACCAGCCTCATGCTCCTAGCACCAGCCTCGTGCTCCTAGCACCAGCCTTACGCTCCTAGCACCAGCCTCATGCTCCTAGTACCAGCCTCATGCTCCTAGCACCAGCCTCATGCTCCTAGCACCAGCCTCATGCTCCTAGCACCAGCCTCATGCTCCTAGCACCAGCCTCATGCTCCTAGCACCAGCCTCGTGCTCCTAGCACCAGCCTTACGCTCCAAGCACCAGCCTCATGCTCCTAGCACCAGCCTCATGCTCCTAGCACCAGCCTCATGCTCCTAGCGCCAGCCTCATGCTCCTAGCACCAGCCTTACGCTCCTAGCACTAGCCTTACGCTCCTAGCACCAGCCTCATGCTCCTAGCACCAGCCTCATGCTCCTAGCACCAGCCTCACGCTCCTAGCACCAGCCTCATGCTCCTAGCACCAGCCTCATGCTCCTAGCACCAGCCTCATGCTCCTAGCACAGCCTCACGCTCCTAGCACCAGCCTCATGCTCCTATCACCAGCCTCATGCTCCTAGCACCAGCCTCATGCTCCTAGCACCAGCCTCATGCTCCTAGCATCAGCCTTACGCTCCTAGCACCAGCTTTATGCTCCTAGCACCAGCCTCATGCTCCTAGCACCAGCCTCATGCTCCTAACACCAGCCACATGCTCCTAACACCAGCCTCATGCTCCTAGCACCAGCCTCATGCTCCTAACACCAGCCTCATGCTCCTAGCACCTGCCTCATGCTCCTAGCACCAGCCTCATGCTCCTAACACCAGCCCCATGCTCCTAGCACCAGCTGTGAGGGTATGGATTTTCACCAGCTTAGTCTTCTACTAGAGTGTGGGGCACGAGCTCCGCCGTGCACCATGCACGTGGATGACCGTGTTCTCGGTCTAGATTTGGTAATCCGTACAGCAGACATCAAGTGCTTAGGCTCGTTGGAGAGCCTAGGCCATCAGCATTCCAAATATGTTGCAATGTCCGTTGCAACACGTTTGTGGAAACCGTTAGAAAGTGTAGCATTTTTATTGTAAGCTTGGGTGTGTCAAGAGCGAGGAGAGTGTCGTTAGGTACCAGCTACGGGAAGCCATTCCCATAGCAACCAAGAGAGACACCGTATGACATCACCAAATAAAAGCCGTGATTGGCTAAGGACCTTTTGCCCGAGGTACGCATCTCTGTGATTGGCCATATAGTTTGAGGAGGGACCAGTAGGCCAGCATCTTCCCGCCCTGGACCCAAGACGCCATTCTGCATCTGGCTATTGTCTGTGTTGGACGTAATCTTTGTTTAGTCGGCCAGCTAAGTACAGGGAACCGTCGGCAGTAGCATCTAGTACACTTTACATCAGCGCGATAACGACGTGTGTTCGTAAGGAACGAGCAGAATCCGGGAACACGTCGTTTTTGCGTGTATGGCAAGAAAGTATATATGACTGGAAAAGTAGCAGTGGGTAAGGCACACTAGCAGGTAGCAACAGACTGTCTTGTGAATCCCAATCTTCAGGCATCATCATAAATCATCTGATCTCCTGCTTGTGTCACTTAGCAATGGAGATATCTGGGAATAACAGTTGTGGGAAAGTAGACTATGGGCGACAGAACCCGTGGCTAGAGGTGTTTGTTTGGGTTTAAACTGTTAGTAGATAGTGGTATGGGAATTGATTTGGAGGAAGGAGGTAATAAAGGCATGTGTTTGCGGGAGATAGGAATTGGCAAAATGATCAGGGAAAGAGAAGGGCCTCAAAATAACAATTCACTTAGGGTATATTACACTAACAGTAGAAGTCTTAGAAGTAAAATAAACGAATTAAATGCTGTCTGAATTAAATTTTCTTGTCTGCACAGAAAAAATAGATATTATCGCGCTTACCGAAACGTGGATGAATGTAGAAAATAGAGAACTATTAGCTGATTATCAAATAATTGGATTTAAACTATTTCACACAGATAGATATATTAGACGAGGAGGAGGAGTAGCCATATATGTTTGGGAAAATTTGAAATGTAGTCTCAAAGAGGGAATCAAATCTGAGCCACACACAGAAACTATTTGGATAGGATTAAACGAAAAAGCAAATAATATTATAATAGGAGTTATATATAGTCCACCAAATTTAGGCAGAATGGAAGCAAAGCATCTATGGGATGAAATATCTAAAGCATCTAGATATAACAGTATTTATGTCATTGATGACTTTAATTTTAGTGGAATAAACTGGTTGAACAAAACAGGGAATAATGAAGCAGAAGATTTTCTAGAATTAATTGACGATTGCTTTCTTACGCAACACATTAAGGAACCAACGCGGGAAAAAAAATATTTTAGATTTAGTGTTAACTAACAGAGAAACACAAATTAAGGACATCGAAACAGGGAGTGAGCTAGGGAACAGTGATCACAAAGAAATCAGATTTAGCATAGAATGGAATAGACCTGTAGGAGAAAATTCTGTTAAAGTGCCTGATTTTCGAAAAGCTAATTTCAATAACCTAAGAAATTTATTGAGTCAAATAGATTGGAAAGTCTTGGGTATGGGGTGTGGGCCGGTCTTGGAGCTAGACGTGAACCCAGCGATAGTTGACGTAAAAGGGGTTTTCGATGTGGACTCAAAATATAACTTATTTAAAAATATTCTAAGCGAAGCCCAGGAATGTAGTATACCATATAAATTGAATAGATCGAATACTAATGATCCAAAGTGGATAACAAAGGATCTGAAGAACCTTATAGGTAAAAAGAGAGCGTGGTACAAAAGGATTGAGAACGGGGAAATCAGTTTAGAACAGGAATTCGTGCAACTGGTTAGAAATACTAAAAAAGAGATAAGGAAAGCAAAAAGAAACTATGAAGTTCGTATAGCAAGGCAAGCAAAGACAAATCCTAAAGGGTTTTTCCAGTTATACCGGACAAAGATTAGGGAAAGGATAGGTCTATTAAAAACTGAGACAGGTCAAATAACAGATAATGATGAAGAGATGAGTAGTATTTTTAATAAATATTTTATATCTGTATTTACTAAAGAGGAACTTAACAATATGCCTCCAGCCGAACAAGTATATGTGGGTGGGGACGAGGACAGGTTGACGAGTTTAGCGGTTACCAGGGAGGATGTTCTTAAACAAACAGTAAAACTCAAACCAAACAAATCCCCAGGGCCGGATGAAGTGTTTGCCAGGGTGCTGAAAGAATGCAAAGAGAAGCTTTGTGACCCACTGTCAATCATATTTAATAAATCAATAGAGTCAGGCAGAGTGCCAGAGTTTTGGAAAGTTGCTAATGTGATACCAGTTTTTAAGAAAGGCGATAGATCACTTGCGTTTAACTATCGACCAATTAGCCTAACGTCTATTGTGGGAAAGTTACTCGAATCTATAATAACAAATAAAATTCGTCTTCATCTTGAAAAACATAAATTAATAATTGAGTCGCAACATGGTTTTATAAATGGCCGTTCATGTTTAACAAATTTGTTATCTTTTTATTCTAGCATAGTTGAGGCAGTTGATAGTGGTAATTATTGTGATGTTGTGTACCTTGACTTTAGCAAAGCTTTCGATACAGTGCCACATGAAAGACTGATTAAAAAAATAGAGGCTCATGGTATTGGGGGTGCTATATTAAGTTGGATTAGGGCATGGCTATTCCAAAGGAAACAGAGAGTTAGTATAAATGGGGTTAAGTCAGAGTGGGAAAATATTGTAAGTGGAGTGCCTCAAGGCTCTGTCTTGGGCCCTCTGTTGTTTATAATATATATAAATGATTTAGATTCAGGTTTGAGTAGCAACATTTGCAAATTTGCCGATGATACGAAAATCGGCAGAGAAATTAATTCGGAGGAGGACTCACTAGGAGGACAAATATTAGGGGGACTCCCGGTTTGCCTTCTGCCTTCTCATTCGGGGGGCAGTGGCGGGCGTTGTTCCCCAGAGCAGCTAGGCCAAAGCGCATCGTTGAGCCTGCCAAAGAGCAGAATATGGAGACTCAACAGCTACTCGCCCGATGGATGTTATTCCGACCCTCGCGCAGGAGTGACGACAGTACACACTCCTGGTCACTACTGTGTTTCGTTTGGCCAATCAGAGAGCAGCAACATTCTTCATATTGAAGAATTAGCGCTGGCTTATCGGAGCTCTACTGCCTCCTATTTACATAAGAACATAAGAACAAAGGTAACTGCAGAAGGCCTATTGGCCCATACGAGGCAGCTCCTATTTATAACCACCCAATCTCACTCACCCAATTGCCGCGTAACATTGTGGGGGTGGGGTCCCTCGATTGTTTCAAGCATGGGTTGGACATGTATATGAGTGGGATTGGGTGGTTATAAATAGGAGCTGCCTCGTATGGGCCAATAGGCCTTCTGCAGCTGCCTTTGTTCTTATGTTCTTATGTTCTTATGCTTGAAACAATCGAGGGACCCCACCTCCACAATGTTACGCGGCAATTGGTTCCACAAATCAACAACCCTGTTACTGAACCAATATTTACCTAAGTCTTTCCTAAATCTAAACTTATCCAATTTATAACCATTGTTTCGCATTCTGTCCTGTGTTGATACTTTTAATACCCTATTAATATCCCCTTTGTTATGTCCATTCATCCACTTGTAAACCTCTATCATGTCACCCCTAACTCTTCGCTTTTCCAGTGAATGCAACTTAAACTTTGTTAATCTTTCTTCATACGAAAGATTTCTAATTTGGGGAATTAACTTAGTCATCCTACGCTGGACACGTTCAAGTGAATTTGTATCCATTCTATAATATGGCGACCAAAACTGAACTGCATAATCTAAATGGGGCCTAACAAGAGCAAGATATAGCTTGAGAACCACATCAGGTGTCTTGTTACTTACGCTGCGATTAATAAATCCGAGTGTCCGATTTGCCTTATTACGAACATTCATGCATTGATCCTTTTGTTTTATATTCTTACTAATTATAACTCCTAGATCCCTTTCGCAATCCGACTTCGCAATCTCAACACCATCTAGCTCGTATCTTGTAACTCTATCATCATTACCTAGCCTCAGAACTTTACATTTATCAGCATTAAACTGCATCTGCCAATCCTTTGACCATTTCAATTTTCTAGATCAACTTATGTCAAATTTTGTTATAAAATTAGTATATTTCG
>WNGS01087862.1:0-13596 GCA_020271785.1 Procambarus virginalis
GCCAGTGATGCCCCCCGCCAGTGACGCCCCCCGCCAGTGACGCCCCCCGCCAGTGACGCCCCCCCCAGTGACGCCCCCCGCCAGTGACGCCCCCACCAATGACGCCCCCCACCAGTGATGCCCCCCGCCAGTGACGCCCCCGCCAGTGACGCCCCCCACCATGACGCCCCCCACCAATGACGCCCCCGCCAGTGACGCCCCCGCCAATGACGCCCCCGCCAGTGACGCCCCCCCCACCAGTGACGCCCCCCCCACCAGTGACGCCCCCCCCCCAGTGACTCGCCCCCGCCAGTGACTCGCCCCCCCCAGTGACTCGCCCCCGCCAGTGACGCCCCCGCCAGTGACGCCCCCCGCCAGTGACTCGCCCCAGCCAGTGACGGCCCCCCACCAGTGACGGCCCCCCACCAGTGACGGCCCCCACCAGTGACGGCCCCCCACCAGTGACGCCCCCCCACCAATGACGCCCCCCCCCCAGTGACGGCCCCCCCCCAGTGACGCCCCCCACCAGTGACGCCCCCCGCCAGTGACGCCCCCCGCCAGTGACGCCCCCCAGTGACGCCCCCACCAGTGACGGCCCCCACCAGTGACGGCCCCCACCAGTGACGGCCCCCCACCAGTGACGGCCCCCACCAGTGACGCCCCCCACCAGTGACGCTCCCCCGCCAGTGACGCCCCCCCCAGTGACGGCCCCCACCAGTGACGCCCCCACCAGTGACGCTCCCCCGCCAGTGACGCCCCCGCCAGTGACGCCCCCGCCAGTGACGCCCCCCACCAGTGACGGCCCCCACCAGTGACGGCCCCCCACCAGTGACGGCCCCCACCAGTGACGGCCCCCACCAGTGACGGCCCCCCACCAGTGACGGCCCCCCACCAGTGACGGCCCCCCACCAGTGACGGCCCCCCACCAGTGACTGCCCCCCACCAGTGACGGCCCCCACCAGTGAAGCCTCTTGTTTTACGCTGTTCAATTCTGGCCTCCATTGTATAGAATGAACCAATTCTCTGGAAAATTGGTACCGCAGGATGACCGGGTCAGTGCCAGGCAGTAGTGGCACTCCTGGCGAGGACAGTCTCTGGCCACAGTCTCCAGAGACGCGGCTGAAGGCACACGTACTCAACAAGTGGATAAGACACATTTACAAACTGTACTATAAACAAAGCTTTCAAGCTGCCAGAACAAAGATAGAACTGAAATCAGTTGCAATATATCTGAGAAATTCCCATTTAAAATACATACAGGCAAATATTGGACCTACAATGGGGATTGAGTGGAGTGGAATACATTGATAGCTGGCAGTGTTGGGGTAACAAATAAATAAGTTTTAAACTAGACAAACACACTTGTATTAAAATGGATGGGAGCAGAACCTATGCGAGTAGACCAATATCGTCCAACACACGAGTCATGTGGTGAGGAAAAGCAGCTCCATGCCGGCAGTGGTTCGAGGCTTGGTGGGTCCAGTTATGTAGGGCAGGAGACCAATGGTCAAAATCGGTTGGAAACACAGCAAGCTCATGAGGAGGCCACACACCCGTGGAGGCCACACCCGTAAAGGCCACACACGCGTGGAGGCCACGCCCGCGTGGCCACACACGCGTGGAGGCCACACCCGCGTGGAGGCCACACCCGCGTGGAGGCCACACCCGCGTGGAGGCCACACCCGCGTGGAGGCCACACCCGCGTGGAGGCCACACCCGCGTGGAGGCCACACCCGCGTGGAGGCCACACCCGCGTGGAGGCCACACCCGCGTGGAGGCCACACCCGCGTGGAGGCCACACCCGCGTGGAGGCCACACCC
Source organism: Procambarus virginalis (assembly GCA_020271785.1). Taxonomy (NCBI): domain Eukaryota; kingdom Metazoa; phylum Arthropoda; class Malacostraca; order Decapoda; family Cambaridae; genus Procambarus; species Procambarus virginalis. Next base: position 1,800 of record WNGS01087862.1, read on the forward strand.
GCGTGGAGGCCACACCCGCGTGGAGGCCACACCCGCGTGGAGGCCACACCCGCGTGGAGGCCACACACGCGTGGAGGCCACACACGCGTGGAGGCCACACACGCGTGGAGGCCACACACGCGTGGAGGCCACACACGCGTGGAGGCCACACACGCGTGGAGGCCACACACGCGTGGAGGCCACACACGCGTGGAGGCCACACACGCGTGGAGGCCACACACGCGTGGAGGCCACACACGCGTGGAGGCCACACACGCGTGGAGGCCACACCCGCGTGGAGGCCACACCCGCGTGGAGGCCACACCCGCGTGGAGGCCACACCCGCGTGGAGGCCACACCCGCGTGGAGGCCACACCCGCGTGGAGGCCACACCCGCGTGGAGGCCACACCCGCGTGGAGGCCACACACGCGTGGAGGCCACACACGCGTGGAGGCCACACCCGCGTGGAGGCCACACCCGCGTGGAGGCCACACCCGCGTGGAGGCCACACCCGCGTGGAGGCCACACGCCTTAAAGATGGACGACAATGAACATGTTAAATTAATGAGGAAGCAGGAGTGAAGCAGGACTACACACACCGTGCACGTCCCTCGCGTGTACCAGCAGGCAAAACTAGTTCACTATTTGTCTAGGCAGAATCTAGCTATTAGCTCTTGGACCCCGCCTTTCTAGCCAATCTATTTCCTCTATTATTTCTCGTACATATATTTTCACTCTAGCACACACACACATCCCCAGGAAGCAGCCCGTAGCAGCTGCAACTCTTGGGTACCTATTTAATGCTACGTAAATATTATTGCGACTAGAATAGGTACATCAGGGCGAAGGAAACTCGGCCCATTTGTTTCTGCCTCGACCGGGAATCGAACTCGGGCCCTTAGGACTACGCCCCTCCGAGCGCTGTCCACTCAGTGGCGAGGCGCTTAAGGAGTCCTGCAGCCCCGCCTGGTGATCAGTGTAGCTGGCCTACCTACCGTGTTGTTGTAGTCAATCGTGCTGAACAGAGTTCCAGCTTCTGGGCCCCGCCTCTCAACTTTTGGTCAGCTGGTGCTCACGTAGTTGTGCTTGCGGAGGTTGAGCTCTGGCTCTTTGGTCCCGCCTCTCAACTGTCAATCTACTGGTGTTCAGATTCCTGAGCCTACTGGGTTCTATCATATCTACATTTGAAACTGTGTATGGAGTCAGCCTCCACCACATCACTGCCTAATGCATTACAGGATGGTGCGATGACTTTGTGTACATGTGAGTCCGTGTAGCGAGGCAGCCGCCATTACTGATGCTTGGTGGGATATACTGCACTGTGCTAGTTTACACACGCACACACTATAATGTCTCAAGTTAACACGTTTCATTCCTTTATTTGGCCCTAGAGAGCTAGTTTGCTGGGCAGCGTCACTCATCCTGTGTGCTAACAGCTCGCCCTAACAAAGTGTTCAACACCCCCCCCCCACCTCATTTGAGACAGTTTAACTGTCAAGTGAACAGGTTGTCAAACCTGCGAAAACGGAAACCACGTACAAAACTCAGGGAAATCTTAACATAGAACGAAAAGGCAATGTAAAGGATCTGGGTGTACTCATGTCGGAAGACCTTACCTTTAAAGAACACAATAAAGTAGCCGTCACAACTGCACGAAAAATGACAGGTTGGATAACAAGAACTTTTCACACTAGAGATGCTATACCGAGGATGATACTTTTCAAGACGCTTATGCTCTCTAGAGTGGAGTACTGCTGCACAATGACAGCCCCTTTCACTGCTGGTGAAATTGCTGACCTGGAGAGCGTGCAGAGATCCTTTACTGCCAGAATCCACTCAGTAAAACATCTAAACTACTGGGACCGACTAAACAGCCTAAATCTGCACTCCCTTGAGCGCAGGCGGGAGAGATACATAATAATTTACACGTGGAAAATATTAGAGGGGCTGGTCCCAAACCTGCACACAGAAATAACATCACATGAGATCAGAAGACATGGCAGGATGTGCAGAATACCCCCGTTGAAGAGCAGAGGTGCAACAGGTACTCAGAGAGAGAACTATCAACATCAGAGGCCCGAGACTGTTCAACACGCTTCCACTACACATAAGGGGCATAACTGGCCGACCCCTCACAGTGTTCAAGAGAGAACTGGATAAGCACCTCCAAAGGATACTTGATCAACCAGGCTGTGATTCATACGTCAGGCTGCGAGCAGCCGCGTCCAACAGCCTAGTTGATCAGTCCAGCAACCAGTAGGCCTGGTCGACGACCGGGCCGCGGGGATGCTGAGCCCCGGAAGCACCTCAAGGTAAGGTAGCGATTAACAAACAAGTGATTACAACCTTTAAGTTTACATTATCATGTTGGTGCAAAGCCTCGAGGGGAACCTTTTAAGGACAATATTTATAAATGACTAAAAGAGCTTTCCTAACTCAGTGCGAGGTTTGTACACGTGTTGGTAATGTCTCCCACATGGACAGTCTCCCAGGTGGTGATCCAGGCGGTCTCCGTCACTCATGCCACCTGGGAGCTCCACCTGGGGTGATGCCACCACCTGCGAGCTCCACCTGGGGTGAAGCCACCACCTGGGAGCTCCACCTGGGGTGATGCCACCACCTGGGAGCTCCACCTGGGGTGATGCCACCACCTGGGAGCTCCACCTGGGGTGATGCCACCACCTGCGAGCTCCACCTGGGGTGATGCCACCACCTGGGAGCTCCACCTGGGGTGATGCCACCACCTGCGAGCTCCACCTGGGGTGATGCCACCACCTGGGAGCTCCACCTGGGGTGATGCCACCACCTGGGAGCTCCACCTGGGGTGATGCCACCACCTGGGAGCTCCACCTGGGGTGATGCCACCACCTGGGAGCTCCACCTGGGGTGATGCCACCACCTGGGAGCTCCACCTGGGGTGATGCCACCACCTGGGAGCTCCACCTGGGGTGATGCCACCACCTGGGAGCTCCACCTGGGGTGATGCCACCACCTGGGAGCTCCACCTGGGGTGATGCCACCACCTGCGAGCTCCACCTGGGGTGATTCCCTCCTTCGGCCACAATGAATGAGGTTGCCGGATGCGACCACAACTGTACCAGTTGTTGAAATTCACTGATATGTTGATCACTACGTGATCAACCAGGCTGTGATTCATACATCAGGCTGCGAGCAGCCGCATCCAACAGCCTGGTTGACCAGACTATGAACCAGAAGGTCTGGTCAGACAGGGGGGCGCAGGGACGTTGGGTCCCGAAACCTACGCAAGGTATGGTCTGGTCTTCTGTCCTGTCCTCGGTTACGTTAATGGTGGGACGTTAATGGTGGTGGTGCATTAGATAGTTGATGTAGATAATGGCGGGGACGTTTGGTGGGAGGACGTTGGTGGTTGGTCTTTAGATGAGTGAAGTAACATCTTTCTATTAGATGGTGGGACGTTGTCGTGATGATGATTGACGATAGGGTCCGTGGAGGTACCCAAAGCCGGCTAGAATTGCGTCAGTAAAGGAGAATTATATATAAAGGTATATATATCACACTTGATATATTGGACTTGTACCCAAGATTAACCATGTAATGTATCAATTATACAATGTATGTGATGTAACTATATAACCTGAGCTTGTAAAAGCACCTTCATCACCTTCAGTGATTAAGTGCTTAATTGCACACTAGTTTCTCTATCAGCTATCTCACCCTGTCAGAGTTAGAAAGACAAATGTATGTGAATGCATGTGTGTGTGTATGTGTGTGTGTATATATGTGTATGTATATATGTACGTATATGAGTGTGTGTGTATGTATATGTGTATAAAGTATATATGGAAGCTGATCAGAATTACATTTCACCTTTGTAAATACACATTAATGACACTATGTAAAAGACACATCGAACACTTTATGTAGGGCATACGTAAATCTGTGTATCTATGTATTTACGTATGTAGGTTAGCTTAACATTTTAAAGGCACCGAATCACCTTCTGTGGTTGATTGTTCAATAAACCCTTGAACTATATGTTTAACACATCTCTAACACTGTCCATGAAGGACAGAAAAAATGTATATATGTGGTTAGCATTGTAAATGTGTGGCCACGTCTGTGGTAGAAAATAATAATAATAAAAAGGAGAATTATACCATAATCCTTTACTATAGTATCCGAGCGCCCTGGCCACATTTACTGACCTCACCGGCTACCAATTTTAGTCTTATTTCGTTATCATATGAGCGTATTTCAGAGCACACATTATGTATTTTTTCACATTTTCCATCCAGCACCACTACTATAGCAAGCTAATACATTTGATTTGTAATTATAAGAGGCTCTGGGTAATGGACCGGATGAGACCCGTGATTTGTAAAAAGTGGTCTTTGGTATGAAGCATGAAGTGATGGGTCCTCCAGTACTCTCGCCCGCCAGCACATCTGCTCCTTCCCCTGGAAACACAAACCGAAACTATCTCTATTTTCCGCTTGTTACAACTTGTAATAAAGTTATTACATCTTGGCTTAACGTGTTTATGACGTATTAGAACGTTGTTACAACTTGCTATATTGGTTGTTATAACTGGTTAGGAGGGGTTAGAACTTGTTCGAACGTTGTACCAACGTCGTAGTTTCGGTGTGTGTTTGGCGGGGATCATGTCTAGAGACTCCCACACGAGAGGGAGTCCACGGGAATGACTTTGTAGATCGATTGGCCAATGAGGCTTGCAGGAAAGACAACATTGATTATGACTTTGGACTATCTAATGCAATTATTAGAAACATACAAATTAAAGAAATTAATTCAGATTTAGAAGAACTAAGAAATGCCCAGAGACCTGAAAGCTGCAGTATTAAAAGTTATGACAAGTTTTGTAATAATAGGTATTTGTATGGTCAGCACAGTAACTGGACCAGACAATGTGATGTAGTCATTGCGAGAATTCGCCTTGGCTATAGACACATCTGGCAGGTTAGTGAGGCTGAGCCACTACCAGAATACTCAGATTGTAAACTCTGTGATAAACTTTTAATGCATTCACTAGAACACTACATTGATGAATGTGAAACCGTAAAAGGCTTTAGACCTCCTGGCCTCTTGTACCACCAACTGTAACTATTTCATTGACTCAGGTGTTCTGGACGACATCCTAACAATTTATCCAAAATTTGCTTGTCCATTTTAAAGAATGAAGAACAATTTTATTTATATTACTTCTAAGCTGCATCACTTATGAACCCATCCCTGCCCTTGTGTGGCAGTGCACAGTAGAAAGTTGTTTTCACATATCCATACATTAAAACATTGATTGTAACCATGATATATATGTGCTTCAGCCTACAGTTTAGACCTATTGTCTTGTGTATGACCCTCTGTCCTGCGTGGCAGTGAATACCACCATTATCCTCACTAATAAAATTTAATTGAAATCCTCAGATTAGGCAAAATTGTAATTAATTGTCAATAAAGATGTTAATATTAAATAATAAGGAACTTTATCTTCCTTTCTATCTCGATAGCATTTTTACCATTCTTGTGATTTCAGCCACTGTCTTATTTTCTGCCTGACGTTTTTCAAGAAATTGCAGTGGCGTTTGGAGGCAGTGGCGTTTGGAGGCAGTGGCGTCTGGAGGCAGTGGCGTTTGGAGGCAGTGGCGTTTGGAGGCAGTGGCGTTTGGAGGCAGTGGCGTTTGGAGGCAGTGGCGTTTGGAGGCAGAGCCGTTTGGAGGCAGTGGCGTTTGGAGGCAGTGCCGTTTGGAGGCAGTGCCGTTTGGAGGCAGTGCCGTTTGGAGGCAGTGCCGTTTGGAGGCAGTGCCGTTTGGAGGCAGTGCCGTTTGGAGGCAGAGCCGTTTGGAGGCAGAGCCGTTTGGAGGCAGTGCCGTTTGGAGGCAGTGCCGTTTGGAGGCAGTGCCGTTTGGAGGCAGTGCAACTTCCTGCTCCCGTTCTATATACCAATATCTTAACACCATAACAATGGCAGTTATGGTGTCTGTGTGGAGGCGGCCTCCTTTTGTTTATTTTAACTTTGAGAGGCATTACTTCCAGTTACAGTGACTGTGGCTGTACCTCGCCATTAACTCCTCCCAAGTGAGCATTATAATACGTCCCTGAACGTGTAATTGTTTAAATTCTCTCGCAGAGAATTTAAATTTAATTTTTCCGCAGTTGTTTATCTTGTGTGAAACTGCATTCTCTACACGCAACCACTTCAGTGATGTGTAGACATTTTTAATTATTATTATTTATGTATACAAGAGTTGTTACATTCTTGTAGAGCCATTAGCCAGCATAGTCTCGGGCAGGTCCTTAAATCTTAATATTCTCCAGAATACGACCCGCCAAATAGTTTAACTTCCAGGTTCCCATTCACTGCTTGGTGAACAGAGGCTACGGTTAAGGAGTGGCACCCAGTCAATCCTCCCCCGGCCAGGATACGAACCCAGGCCAAAGAGCTCGCGAAGCGCCGGGCGAGTGTTTTACCACTGCCTCACGGGCATTGCTAATGTGTAATGTGGGTTTTACGTACAACTTTCCACCAATTTGTTTAAAATAATTAAAAAAAAAATCAAAAGAATTATAATCCCGTAGCAGATCTGCTGCTTTGTATGGGTCGCGAGAGAGCAGCAGCGCCATCTGTTGTGGCAGACACGCACTAGGCCGGGACGCTGGCTCCCTCTGCCCTCTAGCGGCCGCCCCGCCAACCTTCACTACGTCTCGGGTGCACGGACTCATGAATGAACCACTCCAACATTTTACTATTATACAACTCATTCAACACGCCTCCATAAAATAAAAATAAATATTAGAACAACAAATTAAAAGCTACGCACAGTTACCGCACAACACCAGCAACCTCCGCCAGAACACTCAACACTTCTTGCAGCATCAGTGGAGTGTTAGAGGCTGAGTGATGCTGGGTTATCTCCCCGCCAGGTAGTGGCTGAGTGATGCTGGGTTATCTCCCCGCCAGGTAGTGGCTGAGTGATGCTGAGTTATCTCCCTGCCAGGTAGTGGCTGAGTGATGCTGGGTTATCTCCCCGCCAGGTAGTGGCTGAGTGATGCTGGGTTATCTCCCCGCCAGGTACAGGCAGCATGATGCTGGGTTATCTCCCCGCCAGGTACAGGCAGCATGATGCTGGGTTATCTCCCCGCCAGGTAGTGGCTGAGTGATGCTGGGTTATCTCCCCGCCAGGTAGTGGCAGCATGATGCTGGGTTATCTCCCGCGCAGGTAGTGGCTGAGTGATGCTGGGTTATCTCCCCGCCAGGTACAGGCAGCATGATGCTGGGTTATCTCCCCGCCAGGTACAGGCAGCATGATGCTGGGTTATCTCCCCGCCAGGTAGTGGCTGAGTGATGCTGGGTTATCTCCCCGCCAGGTAGTGGCAGCATGATGCTGGGTTATCTCCCCGCCAGGTAGTGGCAGCATGATGCTGGGTTATCTCCCCGCCAGGTACAGGCAGAGTGATGCTGGGTTATCTCCCCGCCAGGTAGTGGCAGCATGATGCTGGGTTATCTCCCCGCCAGGTAGTGGCTGAGTGATGCTGGGTTATCTCCCCGCCAGGTAGTGGCTGAGTGATGCTGGGTTATCTCCCCGCCAGGTAGTGGCTGCATGATGCTGGGTTATCTCCCCGCCAGGTAGTGGCTGCATGATGCTGGGTTATCTCCCCGCCAGGTAGTGGCTGAGTGATGCTGGGTTATCTCCCCGCCAGGTACAGGCAGCATGATGCTGGGTTATCTCCCCGCCAGGTAGTAGCAGCATGATGCTGGGTTATCTCCCCGCCAGGTAGTGGCAGCATGATGCTGAGTTATCTCCCCGCCAGGTAGTGGCAGCATGATGCTGGGTTATCTCCCCGCCAGGTAGTGGCAGCATGATGCTGGGTTATCTCCCCGCCAGGTACAGGCAGTGATGCTGGGTTATCTCCCCGCCAGGTAGTGGCAGCATGATGCTGGGTTATCTCCCCGCCAGGTAGTGGCACATGATGCTGGTTATCTCCCCGCCAGGTAGTGGCAGCATGATGCTGGGTTATCTCCCCGCCAGGTAGTAGCAGCATGATGCTGGGTTATCTCCCCGCCAGGTACAGGCAGCATGATGCAGGGTTATCTCCCCGCCAGGTAGGGAAGAGGCTGCTGCCTGCATTACGTTCATCTCCATCACCGGTAATTACAATCTTAATTACAACCGCTAATTAAGACAGACCGAGGTGGTAAGCTACCGTGGTCATTGTTATTAATTTCTTGCCCCCCCCCCTTCCCCTCCCCCCCCCCGGGCCCGCGACTCTCCCCCGGAGCCAGCCCCCCCCCCTTAGACACCCCCCCCCTGGCACCCCTACATTTACAGACATCTCCCGCCTACATTTACAAACATCTCCCCCCCCCCTCACCTTTTGGTAAATTTTGATGATTCCGAGAAGCAACGGCCCCGCGGCCCGGTCTCCGATCAAGCCTCCTCGTTGCTGAACTGGTCAACCAGGCTGTTGGACGCGGCTGCCTCCCGGTTGGTCGTCTGGTCAACTAGGCTGTTGGACGCGGATGCTCACAGCTTGCCGTATGAATCACAGCCTGGTTGATTAGGAATCCTTTTGAGGCGTTTCTCTCTCTTTTGAACACTGACGGGACCTGCTTGATGGGGTTCTGAGAGTTGTTCCACTCCCCAACAACGGCCCGAGACCAAGCTCGACTTGTGAAAGCTTGGTCCACCAGGCTGTTGCTTGGAGCGGCCCGCAGGCCCACATACCCACCACAGCCCTGTTAGTCCGGTACTTGATTGGAGAAAAACAATCTAGTTTTCTCCTGAAGACGTCCACGGTTGTTCCGGCAATATTTCTTATGCTTGCTGGGAGGACGTTGAACAACCACGGACCTCTGATGTTTATACAGTGTTCTCTGATTGTGCCTATGGCACCTCTGCTCTTCACTGGTTCTATTCTGCATTGTCTTCCACATCGTTCACTCCAGTATGTTATTTTACTGTGTAGATTTGGGACCTGTCCCTCCAGTATTTTCCATGTGTATATTATTTGGTATCTCTCTCGTCTTCTTTCTAGTGAGTACATTTGGAGAGCTTTGAGACGATCCCAATAATTTAGGTGTTTTATCTCGTCTATGCGTGCCGTATATGTTCTCTGTATTCCCTCAATTTCAGCAATCTCTCCTGCTCTGAAGGGGGAAGTGAGTACTGAGCAGTACTCGAGACGGGACAACACAAGTGACTTGAAGAGTACAACCATTGTGATGGGATCCCTGGATTTGAAAGTTCTCGTAATCCATCCTATCATTTTTCTGGCTGTCGCAATATTTGCTTGGTTATGCTCCCTAAACGTTAGGTCGTCGGACATCATTATTTCCAAATCCTTTACATGCTATTTTCCTACTATGGGCAGATTTAATTGTGTTTTGTACCCTGTATTATGTTTAAGGTCCTCATTTTTACCGTACCTGAATACCTGGAATTTATCACTGTTAAACATCATGTTATTTTCTGCTGCCCAGTCTAAGGCTTTATTAATATCTGCTTGTGGTTTTCAATGTCATCAACAGAGGTAATTTTCATGCAGATTTGTGTCATCTGCAAAGGAAGATACGAAGCTGTGACTTGTATTTGAGTCTGTATCTGATATGAGAATAAGGAACAACAGTGGTGCAAGGACTGTACCCTGAGGTACAGAGCTTTTAACTGCGCTTGGACTTATTTTATTTGGCTAACTATTACTCTGTGTGTTCTGTTCGACAGAAAACTGAGTATCCAGCGTCCTCCTTTACCAGTTATTCCCATCGACCTCATTTTGTGTGCTATCACTCCATGGTCACATATATCGAATGCCTTTACGAACTCCGTGTATACCACATCTACATTCTGTTTTTTTCTAATGCCTCGGTGACCTTGTCGTAGTGGTCAAGTAGCTGTGAGAGGCACGATCTTCCCGCTCTAAATCCATGTTGGCCTGGGTTGTGAAGGTCATTGGTCTCCATGAAACTAGTGAACTAGTCCCCCCCCTCTGACACTCACAAACACCCCCCGCCCCACCAGGGTGAGGGGGGAGGCACAACATGGAGGCGCCAGAGTACTCACAGGGCCGCCAAATGTAACATTTAATCCCATAAAAGCTTGCCAATTAAGGGCGACATTCGTCCACTAGCATCATCCATGGTCATTAATAATGCACTCCTTCCATCAGTGCCCCCCCCCTCCCCCCAGCCCTCACTCGCACCACCACCCCTTCCATCAGTGACCCCCCCTCCCAGCCCTCACTTGCACCACCACCCCTTCCATCAGTGACCCCCCCCTCCCAGCCCTCACTAGCACCAGTCACATTTGACGAAGGCTTTCGCGAAATCTGTACTCACCTATTTGTGCTTGCAGGATCGAGCATTGACTCTTGGATCCCGCCTTTCCAGCTATCGGTTGTTTACAGCAATGACTCCTGTCCCATTTCCCTATCATACCTAGTCTTAAAAGTATGAATAGTATTTGCTTCCACAACCTGTTCCTTAAGTGCATTCCATTTTTCCACTATTCTCACGCTAAAGAAAACTTCCTAACATCTCTGTGACTCATCTGAGTTTCCACCCATGTCCCCTCGTTCTTTATTATTACGTGTGAACATTTCATCTATTTCCACTTTGTCAATTCCCCTGAGTTTTATATGTTCCCTATCATATCTCCTCTCTCCCTTCTTTTCTCTATGTCGTAAGGTTCAGTTCCTTCAGACGCTTTTCATATCCATCCCTCGTAACTCTGGGACAAGCCTCGTCGCAAACCTCTGAACCTTCTCTCCAGTTCCTTATGTGTTTCTTCAGGTGGGGGCTCCATGATGGCGCGGCATACTCTAAGACGGTCTCACGTAGGCAGTGTAAAGCGCTTTAAAAGCCTCCTCACTTAGGTTTCTGAATGAAGTTCTAATTTTCGCCAGTGTAGAGTACGCTGCTGTCGTTATCCTATTTATATGTGCCTCAGGAGTTAGATTAGGTGTCACATCCACTCCCAGGTGTCATTTTCGAATCGTTACAGGTAGGCATTCTCCTTCATTGTGTACTGTCCGTTTGGTCGCCTATCACCTGATCCCATTTCCATAACCTTACATTTACTGGTGTTTAACTCCATAGCCATTTCCCTGACCTCTCTCTGCAACCTGTTTAAGTCCTCTTGGAGGATCCTACAATCCTCGTCTGTCACAACTCTTCTCATTAATTTGCGTCATCCGCAAACATTGACATGTATGATTCCACTCCTGTAAACATATCATTTACGTAAATTAGAAAGAGGATTGGGCCCAGCACCGATCCTATAGGTACTCCACTCGGTACTGTTCGCCAGTCCGACTTCTCGCCCCTTACCATTACCCTCTGGCTCCTTCCTGTTAGGTAGTTCCTCACCCATTCTAGGGCCTTTCCGCTTACTCCTGCCTGCCTCTCAAGTTTGTATAGCAGTCTCATGTGCGTACTGTATGAAAGCTTTTGGCAGTCAAGAAATATGCAGTCTGCCCAGCCTTCTCTGTCCTGCCTTATCCTTGTTTACTTTATCATAGAATTCTAAAAGGTTTGTTAGGCATGATTTCCCTGTCCAGAAACCATGTTGGTGCTTGTTTACAAACCCATGCTCTCCAGGTGCTCAACAAGTCTTAGCCTAATTATTCTTTCAAGTATTTTGCAGGGGATCTGTCAGTGATACGGGTCTGTATTTAAGTGCCTCCTCCCTATAGCCTTTCTTGAAATCGGTACGACATTTGCCTCCTTCCAGCAACTAGGCATTCTACTGACATAAGTGACTCATTAAAGATCATTGCTAGAGGAACGCTGAGAGCCTGCGCTGCCTCTTTTAGTATCCACGG
>WNGS01087868.1:0-11133 GCA_020271785.1 Procambarus virginalis
TGAAGCATTCCTATCAGACTGAAGAAAGGCAACTAGATCAGAAAGCAATTCAAGAAATAAAGAAAAACCCAAAATTTTTTCACATATGCGAAATCAAAAGCAAAAACCACTGCCAATATTGGACCTATTCGTACAAGTGAAGGTTCATACACTGAGTTGAACAAAGAAATCAGTAAAATCCTAAGAAAACAGTATGACATTCCAAAAAAAAAGCATGAAAGTGGAAGATCAGGACAACTTCTTTATGCGTGATATCCAAATACCTGTATATATAACTGATATCAACACGAGCGTAGCAGATTTTGAAAGGGAAATTGACAACATGCCCATGCACTCAGCCCCGGGTCCAGACTCATGGAATTCAATTTTTATAAATAAGTGCAAAGTGCCAATAGCACAGACACTCACTATAGTGTGGAGGAAGAGCTTGGACACGGGGGAGATACCAGATGCGCTTAAAGCAGCAGACATTGCCCCTCTACACAAGGGAGGGAGCAAAGCATTGGCAAAGTATTATAGACCAGTTGCACTAAAATCCCACATAATAAAAGTATTTGAGAGAGTGATCAGGAGTCAGGTCACTAGATTCATGGAGACCAATGACCTCCACAATCCAGGCCAACAACACCCCGAAGAGCAGAGGTGCCATAGGCACAATCAGAGAACACTGTATAAACATCAGAGGTCCAGTGAAGAGCAGAGGTGCCATAGGCACAATCAGAGAACACTGTATAAACATCAGAGGTCCAGTGAAGAGCAGAGGTGCCATAGGCACAATCAGAGAACACTGTATAAACATCAGAGGTCCAGTGAAGAGCAGAGGTGCCATAGGCACAATCAGAGATCACTGTATAAACATCAGAGGTCCAGTGAAGAGCAGAGGTGCCATAGGCACAATCAGAGAACACTGTATAAACATCAGAGGTCCAGTGAAGAGCAGAGGTGCCATGGGTACAATCAGAGAACACTTTATAAACATCAGAGGTCCAGTGAAGAGCAGAGGTGCCATAGGCACAATCAGAGAACACTGTATAAACATCAGAGGTCCAGTGAAGAGCAGAGGTGCCATGGGTACAATCAGAGAACACTGTATAAACATCAGACGTCCAGTGAAGAGCAGAGGTGCCATAGGCACAATCAGAGAACACTGTATAAACATCAGAGGTCCAGTGAAGAGCAGAGGTGCCATGGGTACAATCAGAGAACACTGTATAAACATCAGAGGTCCAGTGAAGAGCAGAGGTGCCATAGGCACAATCAGAGAACACTGTATAAACATCAGAGGTCCAGTGAAGAGCAGAGGTGCCATGGGTACAATCAGAGAACACTGTATAAACATCAGAGGTCCAGTGAAGAGCAGAGGTGCCATAGGCACAATCAGAGAACACTGTATAAACATCAGAGGTCCAGTGAAGAGCAAAGGTGCCATAGGCACAATCAGAGAACACTGTATAAACATCAGAGGTCCAGTGAAGAGCAGAGGTGCCATAGGCACAATCAGAGAACACTGTATAAACATCAGAGGTCCGCGGTTGTTCAACATCCTCCCAGCGAGCATAAGAAATATTGCCGGAACAACCGTGGACATCTTCAAGAGGAAACTACATAGTTCTCGTCAAGAAGTGCCGGACCAACCGGGATGTAGTTGATATGTGGGCCTGCGGGCCGCTCCAAGCAACAGCCTGGTGGACCAAAACTTGGCCCTGCTGTTGAGAACCCGCTGTCAACCAGAACATTTGGTCCTAATCCTGTGTAAAACGAGACATCTCGGACAAATGGAAGGAAGAGAAGGAAGGAGAAAAGAGAAGAGAGAGATAAGGGGAAATAAAGGAGAAAAGCCAGTTGAAGGGCAGTAATGACACCATATTGTCTCTAGTTGTTACACATATCCAGTTGTTAATGTCTGAAATGTCTCGTTTGTGCTTTGTGTCATGTGGTGAGGGTCCCAGGCTGGTGCTGCATACTCCAGCTGTGTCTCACATGAGCAGTGTTCATGGCCTTGGGTCCCAGGCTGGTGCTGCATACTCCAGCTGTGTCTCACATGAGCAGTGTTCATGGCCTTGGGTCCCAGGCTGGTGCTGCATACTCCAGCTGTGTCTCACATGAGCAGTGTTCATGACCTTGGGTCCCAGGCTGGTGCTGTATACTCCAGCTGTGTCTCACATGAGCAGTGTTCATGGCCTTGGGTCCCAGGCTGGTGCTGCATACTCCAGCTGTGTCTCACATGAGCAGTGTTCATGGCCTTGGGTCCCAGGCTGGTGCTGCATACTCCAGCTGTGTCTCACATGAGCCGTGTTCATGACCTTGAAACTCTCCTTCTTCAGACTCTTAAGTGGCGTTTTTAGGTTTGGTAACTTGTCATGTGTTGCTGGTGTCAGTGTTGGCAGGAGCTGCTGGTGTCAGTGTTGTCATGAGTTGTTGGTGTCAGTGTTGTCAGCAGCTGCTGGTCTTGTGATCCTGTGGTCCCGGGTTCGATCCCGGACGCAGGTGAGAAACAATGGGCAGAGTTTCATTCACCCTATGCCCCCTGTTACCTAGCAGTAAAATAGGTACCTGGGTGTTAGTCAGCTGTCACGGGCTGCTTCCTGGGGGGTGGAGGCCTGGTCAAGGACCGGGCCGCGGGGACACTAAAGCCCCGAAATCATCTCAAGATAACCTCAAGATAACCCAGGCCGGAAGGTGGACTCTGCTTGTCAACTGTAGGCTCAGACACTCTCATACCAACATAGACTCACAGACTTTGCTGAGTACAATGTCTGGTTGCTGGAGGTGACCAGGTACAATGTCTGGTTGTTGTAGGTGACCAGGTACAATGTCTGGTTGTTGTAGGTGACCAGGTACAATGTCTGGTTGTTGTAGGTGACCAGGTACAATGTCTGGTTGCTGGAGGTGACCAGGTACAATGTCTGGTTGTTGGAGGTGACCAGGTACAATGTCTGGTTGCTGGGGGTGACCAGGTACAATGTCTGGTTGCTGGAGGTGACCAGGTACAATGTCTGGTTGTTGTAGGTGACCAGGTACAATGTCTGGTTGCTGGAGCTGACCAGGTATAATGTCTGGTTGCTGGAGCTGACCAGGTACAATGTCTGGTTGCTGGAGGTGACCAGGTACAATGTCTGGTTGTTGCTGGAGCTGACCAGGTACAATGACTGGTTGCTGGAGGTGACCAGGTACAATGTCTGGTTGCTGGAGGTGACCAGGTACAATGTCTGGTTGCTGGAGGTGACCAGGTACAATGTCTGGTTGCTGGAGTTGACCAGGTATAATGACTGGTTGCTGGAGGTGACCAGGTATAATGACTGGTTGTTGTAGGTGACCAGGTATAATGACTGGTTGCTGGAGGTGACCAGGTATAATGTCTGGTTGCTGGAGGTGACCAGGTACAATGTCTGGTTGCTGGAGGTGACCAGGTATAATGACTGGTTGCTGGAGGTGACCAGGTATAATGACTGGTTGCTGGAGGTGACCAGGTATAATGTCTGGTTGCTGGAGGTGACCAGGTATAATGACTGGTTGCTGGAGGTGACCAGGTGATCTAATACCCAGGTGACAACGTGTCACCTGGGAGGTTGCAGTAGTAGTAGTAGAAGCAGTACTCATAAGTAGAGTCAAAACGGCGAGTATTTCTGTGAATACTTTCTATTCTCTTCTCCGAGGCTAGGGGTCCCTACAGTTGCACCCGGGTTTGGTACCTCGTTATAAATACAATATATTTCCTGCCCGAAACGCTGCGCGTACTAGTGGCTTTACAAGAATGTCAAATGTAATTACTATGCTATGTATCCTCACAATCCCAATGTACCTTCTTGTATATATATAAATAAATAAAAAAGTAAATATATATTTGCCGCTAGTTTGGAGATTTCAATGCAACGTTAAATGGTGTTCCGATCCGTGCAGGTGCTGGGCCTGGAGATTTTAATGCAACGTTAAATGGTGTTCCGATCCGTGCAGGTGCTGGGCCTGGAGATTTTAATGCAACGTTAAATGGTGTTCCGATCCGTGCAGGTGCTGGGCCTGGAGATTTTAATGCTATGTGAGTACGTGAAAGTGGTGGGTGGGTGGGTCAGGGGGTGGGTAGGTGGGTCATGAACCCACCTCCACTCATACAGTGAGGGGGTGTATCCCAGGGCCCATATATTCGTGAGATATTATATCAAAATAATGGATATAAGTTAATCAAGATTTGATGTGGATTTGCTTCGAGAACAGGGACAGATTACACGAAAGAAATCATAGGAGTTTGTGGTGAATATGGATAGGAGGTGATCCTGTGAGTGAGACAAAGGACTTTGTGCAGTTTGTTCATCCTCATGTTCAGTAGACAAGCTTTGACGTTACACTAAAGTGTGAGGCACAAATATGCAAGCTTTGGCATATTTTTGGTCACCTAAAGTATTTCATGCAAATTAAGTAATCTATAACTAATTACTACAAAATATATAATTGAACACATATGCAGGTAAGGGCGGGCTACGAGGCTCATGTAGTTCCTGTCTTGTAGATGGTACATGAAGAGAAATAGAAGATGTTGTATGGACCAAAAGGCCTTATTAATTCTTATCTTTAGTAAGTAGTCTTTAACTACCTTTTTGGTAGAAATAAGCCTACTTTGACCATTTGAAAACTGTCCAACATGTTATTTTATACAACAAACATTTCCTACCTCTTCCTATTCTTTATTCCATTCTTACACTAATCCCGTGTGTGCCTTCAATGTGGGCCTGCGGGCCGCTCCAAGCAACAGCCTGGTGGACCAAACTCTCACAAGTCAAGCCTGGCCTCGGGCCGGGCTTGGGCAGTAGAAGAACTCCCAGAACCCCATCAAGCAGGTATATGTGGGCCTGCGGGCCGCTCCAAGCAACAGCCTGGTGGACCAAACTCTCACAAGTCAAGCCTGGCCTCGGGCCGGGCTTGGGCAGTAGAAGAACTCCCAGAACCCCATCAAGCAGGTATATGTGGGCCTGCGGGCCGCTCCAAGCAACAGCCTGGTGGACCAAACTCTCACAAGTCAAGCCTGGCCTCGGGCCGGGCTTGGGCAGTAGAACAACTCCCAGAACCCCATCAAGCAGGTATATGTGGGCCTGCGGGCCGCTCCAAGCAACAGCCTGGTGGACCAAACTCTCACAAGTCAAGCCTGGCCTCGGGCCGGGCTTGGGCAGTAGAACAACTCCCAGAACCCCATCAAGCAGGTATATGTGGGCCTGCGGGCCGCTCCAAGCAACAGCCTGGTGGACCAAACTCTCACAAGTCAAGCCTGGCCTCGGGCCGGGCTTGGGCAGTAGAACAACTCCCAGAACCCCATCAAGCAGGTTACCTTATATATATATGGCCGCACCTTCCCCGCCCCTATCACAAGACCTGATGCTCCACGGTGGACCAGGGCGTCGTTCCGGAGCCCAATAGGCTCAGGAACCAGTAAACCAGTTGATTGACGGTTGAGAGTCGGGACCAAAGAGCCAGAGCTCAAGTTTGAGCTGTGGCAAAGAGCAAGCACAACTAGGTGAGTATACACACACACACACACACACACACACACACACACACACACACACACACACACACACACACACACACACACACACACACACACATATTCACACACACACACACACACACACCACACACACACACACACACTAGCCCCAGCATGGAGTCCATATCTAGTCAAGCATAAGACTAAACTGGAAAAGGTTCAAAAGTTTGCCACCAGATTAGTACCCGAGCTGAGAGGTATGAGCTACGAGGAGAGACTGCAGGAATTAAACCTCACTTCGCTGGAAGACAGAAGAGTTAGGGGGGACATGATCACCACGTACAAGATTCTCAAGGGAATTGATAGGGTAGATAAAGACAGGCTGTTTAACACAAGGGGCACACGCACTAGGGGACACAGGTGGAAACCGAATGCCCAAATGAGCCACTGAGATATTAGAAAGAACTTTTTTAGTGTCAGAGTGGTTGACAAATGGAATGCATTAGGAAGCGATGTGGTGGAGGCTGACTCCATACACAGTTTCAAGTGTAGATATGATAGAGCCCAATAGGCTCAGGAACCTGTACACCTGTTGATTGACGGTTGAGAGGCGGGACCAAAGAGCCAGAGCTCAACCCCCGCAAGCACAACTAGGTGAGTACACGACTATATCACTACCACTACAGACCACACAACACCACACCATGAGTGCTGTAGCCTCTGTAACACCACACTACTCACCACACAACAATGTCACCAGACCACAGAAGGAAGTTCAAAGCTCACTATCTTTCCATACAGTGTATATGTAGGTGAGGTGTGATGTATTGGGCGCGTGTGAGTATACTGACGCATCAGCATCAGCAGCAGTATGGCGGCAGCAGCAGCATGGGTGGGTGTGGTGGTGGGCCTGGTTGTGACCGGGGCAGCTGGCCACCACACACTGGAGGACGACTGGCAGCTGGAGGACCACCCCAACACCACCTACGAAGGAATAAGGACCCACTTAGAGAGCATGTTGGAGGAGGAGCGGAGACTAAAGCCATTACAGGTGGCGAGTGACCGGGCCTACATGAACATGACGCGGGTGAGGGAGGAGCAGGTCATGGTGCAGGTCAAGATGGAGGAATACACCAAGTGTCTGCGCAGGTTACGGCTTGACCTGCGCGACACACACGAGGTGTAGCACTAAGCCATCTCCGTCATGGAGGGAGACGACGAGATTTACCTCACTTGTCCCTACTTCTGTACCAACCCCGGCAAGGGTCTCCGCGCCTCCTGGTCTTACTCCAGTGATCCCTCCTTCATCTACTCCAAGAAGACAAAGATCCACACTTCACGGGACAAGATAATAGACCCCAACGGCGTGTTGATCCTCATGGACGCGCGGAAGAGTGACTCCGGCGTGTACTACTGTCATGGTGACAATGACCATGTCCTGAGCGTGTGGCTGCTGCAGGTGGAGGACAAGGCCGGCACCCTCCTGCCTGGGTTAGGAGAGCCAACACAAGACAAGTACAACACGTACATCGAGCACGCACAGCTGGGTGTGAGGTTCTACTTCAGATGGGGTGCCAAGTCGCCGTGCTCCCAGTGCCACAGACTCGGCCACACCAGGACGCTCGGCACCTGTTATGTCGTCTTGAGTTAACACTATGCCTACTATGATTTCGCCCGGAACCCGGCTTTGTATATGATATACAGGTTCAATGCCACGGGCGGCGTGCCCTGCAGCTCCACGTACATGGACGGCGTCCGTGGCTCCGTGGTTGGTATTAACCTGATCCTGAAGGTCCTCCAGAGAGAGTACTGTCGCATCCCGTGTAAGTACAAGGGGGACTGGTACGTGAGGCCCGGCAAACACCAGTACCGCCTCTACACCGGCAGTGTACTGGACCTGCCCGAGGCCAGCACCAGGCAGCGTTCGAAGCGTCTCCCCGGCAAGATGAGGGGCAAGACCATAGAGATGTAGTGGTCGCATGGTGCTAACATTACCCTCGTCTGCCCGGATATTACCAGCAGGGATGAGGTGGTCTGGCTCACAGGAATTGACCCAATATTAGGCGTCACCATAGAGCAACTGGCTAAAAAGAAGTTAAATATAACAGATAACGGTGATTTGGTAATAACGAGTAGCATCGAGGAGGATTTTGGCAGCTACGCCTGCTACAACACCCGCCATGAGCTGATAGCCATCTACAAAATGGTCCAGGCTCACATGGATGTAGAGACGTCAAATTTCATCATTTTTGCAAGTATCGTTGGCGTGGCGGCAGCCATTGTTGTCGTGCACTTGGCTGCCATCCGCTGTCTTACAGAGGAACAGGTGGATGACTAAGAAGGTCTTGATTACTTATGGTGAAACATAGAGAGGCCTTCACCCAGTCACCTCTACTAGTCCATACAGTCACGTGCGCTCCCTGATGGCGCAAGTGATTGGGCACTATTCCTTCTCTCTCCCTGATCCTTGTCCTCTTAACCGTGACTCATCAAACAAAAACAATTAAGTTTCTTTCTTGGAACATTGGAAGTGTTTATCTTGGGATAAATGAGGTAGTCTTGTATGCTAACATGAGAGACTTGGAGGTGATCTGTTTACACCAACCATATACGTCCACAACTATCAAAGTCCCACCCAGGATACCTGGGTAGTAGACACCATACAACAACGATATTGGAACTGGTTTACTCACGTATGTTAAGAGTGGATTAATCTATAAACTAATTAACAATCACAGGAGTGATAGTATACATTATCAAACATTCAAATTACAAACTGCAAATAGCCATTTCCTACTGTATAACATATATGGACGATGTACGTGTAGTGTTAATGTAGTGTACATGTAGTGTACTTAACGCAAACCTGCTACCGATACCTACAGGTAACACAGGTATGTTATGTATGGGTGACTTTAATGCACATCACACTGCTCTTGGTGATGTTCAGTGTAACACTAATGGAAGAGCCTCACAGTTCTTGCGACGGCGCTGGAACCAATCGTTTTGGCGTATGCCTTTCCATTGGAGACTTACAGCGCCGTGGAGAAGGGGGGACCTGCTGCCTGGGTAACAGCTTCTCCCCCGAATCAACCTACCCTGGCTTTGCGCCCTGGTGAGGCCACTCCAGACCGACAACCAGAGCGCAACTCCATAGTCTCCTGAGACTGATGGATGCCTACTATTACTTCTTGAAATACCTTAATGATCATAATATTACTGTGTATGATACTGAAAAACAGACCCATTTACTGGGAGGTAGGCTGGATTATGTGATTGGATACAGCCTAGCAGATAGCAACGTCAATGTTAAGCTCATCCCAGAACTAGTAAGTGATCATTTTGCAATATATTGCGAGTACAATGTGGCGGATATTAGGTCCAATCCTCATCCAAGAGTTAAAATTAATATTCCAGACAATCTTAAACCGTACTTTAAGGCTTATGTACACAAGTGGTACACTGGGTATACACCTGTATCAGTGGACCACTTTTACAATTATCTTGTCATTATCATTACCAGTTATTATGATCCTGGGTTATATTAGGGGAAAAAACGAAGACTCGTTCTTCCTCATGGACGGAGGATCCTATTATCATTGCAGAGCTAAAGTGCTTCAGCTGCTGACTCTTATAAACGAGACAAAACACCTGACAATTTACTTGCATTCCTCAATGCCAACAGAGATTTTCGCGAGCTTAAGGGTCAAGTTAAGGACACATATTGGGAACAATTCCTGCAAGGCCTTAACATATATGGACGAACACAAACCAGGGTTTTACACAACTCCCCCTGTACTCGAGCTATGTCAATATTCCGTTCTACCTCTTCGCCCATACTTCATTACACACACAAATCACGATAGAGTGATGCATCAAATGAACAAATCCACAAAGGCCGTGACGAGGATTCGAACCTACGTCCGAGAGCATCCCAGACGCTCCCTTAATCGACTGAGCTACGACAAGAATGAACTTAGAGCGAAGAGGTAGAAAGGCCTATTGACATAGCTCGAGTGCATGGGGGGAGTTGTGTAAAACCCTGGTTTGTGTCTCGGAGAGACTGCAGGATCCAGTAAGCTCAGTAGAACTTCTAGTTTCAACTCTTTTGACCATGTCGTAACTCAGTCGATTAGCGTCTGGGATGCTCTCGGACGCAGGTTCGAATCCTCGTCACGGTCCTTGTGGATTTGTTCATATGATGCATCACGCTATTGTGATTTCTCTTCAATATACTTCTGCACAAACTTATCCATGACATACCTGTACAACCTACGGAAACTGTTATATGTTATGCTGATGATATTTGTATTATGGCACACAGTAAACCAAGACTACAAGTGTTGATGCATTCTCCAAGAAAATAGTAGAATGTGGCCTCATAATCTCTCTTGATAAAACAAGGGTTTTTATTCTCCATTCTCTTCATGTTAGCTTCATGTTAACATGTTATTAATGGAGTGCCCGTGGTGACGTGAGAGTCTTATAAATATCTTGGAGGTGAGGTTAATGATACAAATCTCATTAGCAACTTTCGCAAAAGACTTGTTGAGCGTCTTAAACTTTTCAAAACATTGGTGGGCAAAGGATTGGCATTAACATAAAATATGCTCGTAGCTTTTATATTGATTTTATTGGAACTGTGCCCTTCTTCACCACCTTCGAGGTCAACCCGGAACTCACAGTTCCTACGACGGCGCTGGAACCAATCGTATTGGCGTATTCCTTTCCATTGGAGACTTTCAGCGCCGTGGAGAGGGGGGACCTGCTGCCTGGGTAACAGCTTCTCCCCAGATCAACCTACCCTGGCTTTGCGCCCTGGTGAGGCCACTCCAGACCGACAACTAGAGCGCAACTCCATAGTCTCCTGAGACTGATGGATGCCTACTAGTGTGTATTGGAACTGTTGTTGATTATTATGCTTTGCATCTTCTGAATTTTTTGGCCTATCTTTCCGGTAATTCTTTCTGAACGCATTTTGTGTGCAATAACACCATGGACACATTTGTTGAAGGCTTTTGTGTAAATTACATCAGCGTTTTACTTGTTTCATGGCATCTTGTGCTATGTCATAGTGGTCCAGCAACTGTGACAGGCAAGAGCGCCCTGTTCTGAAACCATGTTGTCCGGGGTTATGGAGATGCTGTGATTCCATGTATTTTGTGATCTTACTTCTTAGCACTCTCTCAAAGATTTTTATGATGTGCGATGTTAACGCTATCGGTCTGTAATTTTTTGCCTCTGCCTTATTTCCTCCTTTATGGAGTGGTGCTATCTCTGCTGTTTTTAGTATGTTAGGGATAACGCCAGTATCTAGCTTTGTCTCCACAGAATGTGGAGGGCCTGCGATAGTGGTTTTGTACAGTCTTGATGAATATAGAGTTCCAAGAATCCGGCCTGGTGCAGAGTGCATAGGCATACTGTTTATGGCTTCTTAAAATCCAGTGGAATAGGGTGATATTATTTGATGTTGGTATCACTTTCATGAAAATTCATTTGGGTTATCAATCTTAGTGTGTTTAATGGCTCGCTGAAGACAGGAGGCGATTGCTTACTCAGTATTACGCTCATTTCTTTGTTGTCATCGGTGAAAGTTCCATCTCCTTTCGCAGGGGCCCGATACTAGATGTGGTTTTTGATCTTGATTTTGCATAGGA
>WNGS01087869.1:0-11599 GCA_020271785.1 Procambarus virginalis
TACACACACACACCACAAGTACACTACACACACACTACTCATACACTACACACACACTACACATACACTTCACACACACCACATACACTACCACACACTACACATACACTTCACAACACACTACACATTCGCTTCACATACACACACACACACTACACATACACTTCACACACAAAACACGTACACACACACACACTCACCACACTACACATTCACTACACACACACCACACGTATACTACACACACACTACGCATACACTACACACACACACTACACTACACTTCACACACCACACCCGTACACTACACATACACTAACACACGCACTACACATACACTCACACACACGACACGTACACTACACATACACTACACATACACTATACATACACTATACATATACATTAAACACACACTCTACACATACACTTCACAAACACTACACGTACACTACACACACACTACACATACACTTCACACACACCACACGTACACTACACATACACTACACACACTACATATCACACACACGACACTTACACTACACGCACACCACACGTACACTACACGTACACTACACATACACTACACATACACAACACATACACTAGACACACACACTACACATACACTACAAACACACTACACGTACACTTCACACACACCACATGTACACTATACACACACTACACACACACTACACATACAATACACGTACACTACACATGCACTACACGTACACTACACATACACTACACATGCACTACATGTACACTACACATACACTACACACACACTACACGTACACTACACATACACAACACACACACAACACACACACTTCACTTGTACTACACATACACTACACATACATTTCACACACACACCACATATACACTACACACACACTACACACACACTACACATACACTTCACATACACTACACACACACTACACATACACTTCACTTACACCACACGTACACACTACACATACACTGCACACACACCACATGTACACTACACATACACTACACACACTTCACATAAACTACTCACACACTACACATACACTTCACACACACCATACATACATTACACACACACCACACGTACACTACACATACACATACACTACACATACACTACACATGCACTTCACACACACTACACGTACACTACACACACACTACACATACACTACACATACAGGTCACATACACTACACATACACTTCACATGCACAACACATACACTTCACATACACTACACACACACACACAACACATACACTTCACATACACTACACATACATTTCACTTACACTACACATGCACTACACATACACTTCACACACACTACACATGCACTTCCCACACACCACACGTTCACTACACATACACTACACACATACAGTACATGTACACTTCACACACACTACACTTTCACTACACATACACTTCACACACACCACACGTACACTACACATACCCTACAGACACACTACACATACACTTCACACACACACCACACGTACACTACACATACACTACACATACACTATACATACACTATACATATACATTAAACACACACTCTACACATACACTTCACAAACACTACACGTACACTACACACACACTACACATACACTTCACACACACCACACGTACACTACACATACACTACACACACACTATATATCACACACACGACACTTACACTACACGCACACCACACGTACACTACACGTACACTACACATACACTACACATACACAACACATACACTAGACACACACACTACACATACACTACACACACACTACACGTACACTTCACACACACCACATGTACACTATACACACTTACACACACACTACACATACAATACACGTACACTACACATGCACTACACGTACACTACACATACACTACACATGCACTACATGTACACTACACATACACTACACACACACTACACGTACACTACACATACACAACACACACACAACACACACACTTCACTTGTACTACACATACACTACACATACATTTCACACACACACCACATATACACTACACACACACACACTACACACACACTACACATACACTTCACATACACTACACACACACTACACATACACTTCACTTACACTTCACTTACACCACACGTACACACTACACATACACTGCACACACACCACATGTACACTACACATACACTACACACACTTCACATAAACTACTCACACACTACACATACACTTCACACACACCATACATACATTACACACACACCACACGTACACTACACATACACATACACTACACATACACTACACATGCACTTCACACACACTACACGTACACTACACACACACTACACATACACTACACATACAGGTCACATACACTACACATACACTTCACATGCACAACACATACACTTCACATACACTACACACACACACACAACACATACACTTCACATACACTACACATACATTTCACTTACACTACACATGCACTACACATACACTTCACACACACTACACATGCACTTCCCACACACCACACGTTCACTACACATACACTACACACATACAGTACATGTACACTTCACACACACTACACTTTCACTACACATACACTTCACACACACCACACGTACACTACACATACCCTACAGACACACTACACATACACTTCACACACACACCACACGTACACTACACATACACTAAACATACACTATACATACACTATACATATACATTAAACACACACTCTACACATACACTTCACAAACACTACACGTACACTACACACACACTACACATACACTTCACACACACCACACGTACACTACACATACACTACACACACACTACATATCACACACACGACACTTACACTACACGCACACCACACGTACACTACACGTACACTACACATACACTACACATACACAACACATACACTTGACACACACACTACACATACACTACACACACACTACACGTACACTTCACACACACCACATGTACACTATACACACACTACACACACACTACACATACAATACACGTACACTACACATGCACTACACGTACACTACACATACACTACACACACACTACACGTACACTACACATACACAACACACACACAACACACACACTTCACTTGTACTACACATACACTACACATACATTTCACACACACACCACATATACACTACACACACACTACACACACACTACACATACACTTCACATACACTACACACACACTACACATACACTTCACTTACACCACACGTACACACTACACATACACTGCACACACACCACATGTACACTACACATACACTACACACACTTCACATAAACTACTCACACACTACACATACACTTCACACACACCATACATACATTACACACACACCACACGTACACTACACATACACATACACTACACATACACTACACATGCACTTCACACACACTACACGTACACTACACACACACTACACATACACTACACATACAGGTCACATACACTACACATACACTTCACATGCACAACACATACACTTCACATACACTACACACACACAACACATACACTTCACATACACTACACATACATTTCACTTACACTACACATGCACTACACATTCACTTCTCACACACTACACATGCACTTCCCACACACCACACGTTCACTACACATACACTACACACATACAGTACATGTACACTTCACACACACTACACTTTCACTACACATACACTTCACACACACCACACGTACACTACACATACCCTACAGACACACTACACATACACTTCACACACACACCACACGTACACTACACATACACTACACATACACTATACATACACTATACATATACATTAAACACACACTCTACACATACACTTCACAAACACTACACGTACACTACACACACACTACACATACACTTCACACACACCACACATACACTACACATACACTACACACACACTACATATCACACACACGACACTTACACTACACGCACACCACACGTACACTACACGTACACTACACATACACTACACATACACAACACATACACTAGACACACACACTACACATACACTACACACACACTACACGTACACTTCACACACACCACATGTACACTATACAAACACTACACACACACTACACATACACGTACACTACACATACACTACACGTACACTACACATACACTACACATGCACTACATGTACACTACACATACACTACACACACACTACGCGTACACTACACGTACACTACACACACACTACACATACACTTCACACACACCACACGTACACTACACATACCCTACAGACACACTACACATACACTTCACACACACACCATACGTACACTACACATGCACTTCAAACACACCACACGTACATTACACATACATTTCACACACACAACACATGCACTACACATGCACTACACATTCAATTCACATACACTACACATACATTTCACATACATTACACATGCACTACACATACAGTACACATACACTTCCCACAC
Organism: Procambarus virginalis; assembly: GCA_020271785.1. Lineage (NCBI taxonomy): Eukaryota > Metazoa > Arthropoda > Malacostraca > Decapoda > Cambaridae > Procambarus > Procambarus virginalis. The sequence goes on from WNGS01087869.1 coordinate 4,603, forward strand.
ACCACACGTACAATACACATACACTACACACACTACACATACACTACACGTACAATTCACACATACCACACGTACACTACACATACCCTACCCACACACTACACATATTTTTCACACACACCACACATACACTACACATACACTACACACACACAACACATACACTTCACACACACCAAACGTACACTATACACACACTACATACTGACGGGGTCCACGATGAGTGTGGGGAAATGAGCAACTGTATTGCAAGGACTTTATCCCTGATATCCTCTCAAAGCGGATGCTCTGGCAATAACCCTTACTCACCGTCGTTCTACGAGTCTTCCCTCGATCCTCTCGGCGCCACTGCACGCTCAGGAGAGTACGCCCAGTCGATCTCCCAACCAGCCTCAGGTCGTAGAGATAGTGGAGACACAGATTGTTCCCTCAATCTGTGGCCCGCCCCAGCAAAGAACTATCACACAGCCTTCAAGGTCGCCAACTGGTGTTTTTAGGTGTCCAGTAACACCACAGTGGTGTTGTGTAATCGTGGTAATTGTGGTAAGAGCAAGTTCGACTAGTTTGGTCTCAGGCAAGTAATTATTTCTGTTACTCTTTTATTTCCTTTTGGCAGTCACAAGATAAATGGAGGGGATGATATAAAACACCCACGAGTTTTGGTATTTTACTTAAAAACAACGAGAAACATATGCATCAATAAACATATCAGGATCAAGTACATAAGCTGCTCTCTCCTCAGCAAATAATCTGGAACGCACCAATGTGGCAACACGCTTCCTTATTAACGTCACTTGTCAAAACCAGCTGATCTCGCTGGGCCTAACGCTCGTGAGAAAAGTTATTTGCTTGTTGGTGGCGTCGCGTACCTTGTTTCTTTAACTTTTCGCAAACCACTATATCTATCATTCACATGACATATTTATGATTCCACTAGGTTGCGATACACCACTTCACTGGTCTCACGATCAATATCTTATTCTCACTGCACTTAAAGTGACTTTTCACCATACCAAGAAGATTACGCTATTCTTAATAATATTTACTATGCACTCACTTGATCATTGTACTGTTCTTTAAATCTATACTTCCTCTTAAAGAGATATCACTGGCAATCACTTCACATATATGAGATTATTCAGTACACAGGCATATACATCGATAAATCGTTAATCAATACACAGGCATATATATATATATATATATATATATATATATATATATATATATATATATATGCAAACAAGCCTGAATGGTCCCCAGGACTAGATACAACTGAAAACTCACACCCCAGAAGTGACTCGAACCCATACTCCCAGGAGCAACGCAACTGGTATGTACAGGGATGCCTTAAACCACTTGACCATCACGACCGGACATAAGGAAGTGATAGCCTGAGCTATATGAACCACTTCCCCGCCGGCACCTGGATGGTTATCTTGGGCATAGCATTTTATCAAATCACCTTCTGGGGTGTGAGTTTTCAGTTGTATCTAGTCCTGGGGACCATTCAGGCTTGTTTGCATTTGTGTTCCTCACGTGTTGCCCCCAAAAAAGAGGTGATTTGATAAAATGCTATGCCCAAGGTAACCATCCAGGTGCCGGCAGGGAAGTGGTTCATATAGCTCAGGCTATCACTTCCTTATGTCCGGTCGTGATGGTCAAGTGGTTTAAGGCATCCCTGTACATACCAGTTGCGTTGCTCCTGGGAGTATGGGTTCGAGTCACTTCTGGGGTGTGAGTTTTCAGTTGTATCTAGTCCTGGGGACCATTCAGGCTTGTTTGCATTTGTGTTCCTCACGTGTTGCCCCCAAAAAAGAGGTGATTTGATAAAATGCTATGCCCAAGATAACCATCCAGGTGCCGGCGGGGAAGTGGTTCATATAGCTCAGGCTATCACTTCCTTATGTCCGGTCGTGATGGTCAAGTGGTTTAAGGCATCCCTGTACATACCAGTTGCGTTGCTCCTGGGAGTATGGGTTCGAGTCACTTCTGGGGTGTGAGTTTTCAGTTATATATATATATATATATATATATATATATATATATATATATATATATATATATATATATATATATATATATATGAATGAAAACTCACACCCCAGTGTGTATATATATATATATATATATATATATATATATATATATATATATATATATATATATATATATATATATGAATGAAAACTCACACCCCAGTGTATATAATATATATACAATTTTCATTCGCATATAGTCCTGGGGACCATTCAGGCTTGTTCGCATATATATATATATATATATATATATATATATATATATATATATATATATATATATATATATATATATATATATATATATATATATATAGATTATTAATCAATACACAGGCATTTATATAAAGTCTGGGCTCATAGCCTAACACCAATATCTGGTTCACTACTAATATATATACAATAATAATCACAGGCAATGAATTATAGTCACAGCAAATTCCTTATTGAATCTTGGTGCTTGCACACACCCACACATAGATATATGTAAACGGAACTGTGAGTACTCTGGGTAGCCTCACCACACACGTTGCTCTCTGTGACTTAGATTCAGATGAGACTTGCTCACGACATATAAAATATTCTGACAAATATATATAGCTAAGTAAGGGGAAAATGGGAGGGTAACTGTAAACACCTACTTCACCTATCCTAGGATGAGAGTGAGTTGTAGCTCCTGGTCCAGGCTCTCGCCTCGTACACCCTCCAGAAACACAAGCCAACGTCCTAGGATGATCGCGTCTCGCTGCTTCAGTACACTGCAGGTCCGTGCTCCTCCTCCAGTACTTCGCAGGGTTGGAGTCGGTCTCCTGGCCGTCAACTTTCCTCCCAACTACGGCAGCCAGCCTACGTCTCGGCGGTCGTCGTACGTTTTCCCAATTAGTTCCTTGTTACTGTACTCCCAGAGGAACTGCCTCTCACCACTACGATGTCACTGTGAAGTCCCAGACGATACTGCTTAAGCTCCACACGCACAACACCCAACTCCAGAGCACTTGAAGCTCACCTCACTGTCAATTCCCTCGTTGTCTAGGTATGTCACTAGGTATTTAGGAAGACTTCTCGACGTGCTTGCATCCAACTGGTGACTCGTAGGGTCCCACGTAGGTAGGGTTACTGTCAAACTTGACAGGATCGTCGATCACACGTCCAACCTAGTTAACAAAGGCGGTCAACTAGGTTCACTCACGGTAGAATGGCCCAGCCTCTAAACTGTCTCCTATTCTGGTGAACTGTCAAGGACGTCGCACACGTCAATGCCCGGCCCACCTCTTGCAACGCACCTGTCCAGAGCACTTGCTGCTCAATATTCCGTCGATTCCCTATTTGACCCACAACTGGGTTGAAGGAAGACCTCACAGAGTGAGTGCTGACAACCGGAGACGCTTATATCCACCAGAGCTCGGTAATCCGTCACTCAGACAGGATGACCGGTCGCACGTCCTGCCTCTCGGACGCGTCGTGTGAGACTGGTGGCGCCAACCTGTCGCTGCGGCTGGACCCCCCTGCCTATGTGACGTCACATTTTCCAAAGTAGGTTTTCATTGGCTCCCAGTGCCACGTCGCTGACGGTGACCAATCTGGCGACACTGACGTCACACAGTTTTGGCGGGAGACCAGAGCAGCCAGTGCCATATTGGCTTCCTAAAGGGCCTATCCCACAGGCCAAAATACTATATTTTCACGAATTTCTCGGCTCAGCGAGAATACTATTCTCTCCCACATATGTTAAACTGATGCCCGCAACGTAGAGAACGCTCGAGAATAGTGGACATGACTCTTACAGCAGGCGTGGGAGAATTAGAAGGGGGGGAACACCGTCACAATACACACTACACATACACTACTCGTTCACTACACATGCACTACACGTACACTACACATGCCTACACATGCACTATACGTACACTACACATAACCTACACACACATTACACATACACTTCACACACACTAAACGTACACTATACACACACTACATACACACTACACATACACTTCACACACACTAAACGTACACTATACACACACTACATACACACTACACATACACTACACGTACACTACACACACACACTACACTACACTACACATACACAACACATACACTACACATACACTTCACATACACTTCACACACACCACACGTACACTACACATACACTACACACACACTACACATACACTTCACACACACCACACGTACACTTACACTACACATACACTTCACACACACCACACGTACACTTCACATACACTACACACACACTACACATACACTTCACACACACCACACGTACACTACACACACCACACTAACTACACATACTACACATACACATACACTAACATACACTACACACACACTACACATACAATTCGCACACTACACACACACTACACATACACTACACATACACTTCACATGCACAACATATACACTTCACATACACTACACACACCAACACATGCACTACACATACACTTCACATACACTACACATACATTTCACATACACTACACATGCACTACACATTCACTACACACTCACTACACATGTAGTACACATAAGTAGTGGGAAACGACTCAAGTCGTGTCCGTTTTGCTTTTTTCAGCGGACACGACTTGAGTCGTGTGTTTTTCGTTGCCCCGGTGAACTAGTCAAGTCATGTTACAGCGGACACGACTTGAGTCGTGTGTTTTTCGTTGCCCCGTTGAGCTAGTTAAGTCATGTTTCAGCGGACACGACTTGAGTCGTGTGTTTTTCGTTGCCCCGGTGAACTAGTCAAGTCATGTTTCAGCGGACACGACTTGAGTCGTGTGCTTTTCGTTGCCCCGGTGAACTAGTCAAGTCATGTTACAGCGGACACAACTGAGTCGTGTGTTTTTCGTTGCCCCAGTGACCCTTGCACAGGCATCGCTAATGGTCAATGACGTCACCAGCTACCCGCTCAGCGTTCCTGCACAGGCACGTTCAAGGGGATTAAAAAGCCGGCCAGTGAGTCATGTGTTTTGTGTTACAACAGTGGTCCTGAAACCTTTTGTAAAATACCATCAACCCTGTCATGTTCACAGAAAATGGTACCATCCGTTTTCTATGTGCGGCGGCTGGACGGGACTAGAGAAGGTAAACAGCACACAGGACGCTACCAGCTTGGGAGCTACTCTATCATGTAATCGTCTGTTATTATTAAAGTCAGTAACCAGGAATGACTTTACCTCAACCTTACTACCAAGACTATCTCAGCTATACACCAGACACCACATTGGCGACGAGGATGAACTGGGAACGCAGGTATTTTGTTCAACAAAACACAAGGAAGGAGCATGCTGTTTCGCTCAGAGGAAGAAGCTGTCTGTGAGCATCATACCCGATGCTGTATGCACCCCATGCTGTGTGCTGATTGTTGCTGTGTGCTGATCGTTGCTGTGTGCTGGCCGTTGCTGTGTGCTGGCCAATGCTGTGTGCTACCCAAGCTGTGCTGAGTGTTGCTGTGAGAGAGGAATCTGCCGACGCTGTGTACGAAACGACGCTTTGATGCAGTGTACAAAACCCGATGTTTTGGTTACGAAACGACGCTTCGTGCTACAAATTCTTCACGCTGTGAACCAACTGCTGCCTACTGCTGCCAACTGCTGCCTACTGCTGACAACTGCTGCCTACTGCTGTACCAACTGCTGACAATTGCTGTACCAACTGCTAACAACTGCTGTGCTGCTGTGAGTAGGAGTAACAACACATGTACACAAGGGCTAGGTAGAAGTCAGTTGCTGCTGTGTTGTGCACTGTTGTGAACTTTTGCATTAAAATGCTTGTGTGCTTTGCAAAATTAAAGTAATTACAGTGAATTCTTGAATAACATATACAGTGCAGTAAGTGTTATATATTCTGAGGAACATTTTAAGTGATATTTAAATTTATTCAGTAAAAATGGCAAATATACCTCAGTTTCCTGCATTTGATCCTGACTGTGACCAGACAAACCTGTCACAGAGGTGGGTCAAATGGCTTAAAAGGTTTGAAAATTTGTTGATAGTTTCTGATATCAAAAGTGCTGAAAGAAAGCGTGCCTTTCTGCTTCACTATGCAGGTGATAGAGTTTGTGATATCTTTGATACACTGAAAGATACTGGTGGTGCTAAAGATTATGACACTGCCAAGCCAATTAACTGAGCATTTCAAACCAAGGCAAAATACCGCTATGGAAATTATGCATTTCAGGAGAGCAAAACAACTCTCTAATGAAACTGTTGATCAATACCATACACGTCTGCAGGGTTTAGCAGCCCACTGTGAGTTTGCTGATGTTGACAAGGAAATCAAACAGCAAATAATTGAAACATGCACATCTACACGTCTTCGTCGAAGAGCTCTAGAACTTGTTGATGATGAAAGTTCTCTTAACAAGATACTGGATATGGCTCGTCGAATGGAAGATGCTGCACGTGATGCTCGTGCCATGGAGTGCAGTGCCAACAACGGTTCTGCCACTGTTACTAACAGCCATGAAGTGTGTAAGGTTCAGGGAGGACACCATGATCATAGAAGATATCATGCCAAACCTAACATTAATTGAGCCGAGAACCACATCACAACTGGAGTCATGGAACAAGACTCAAGCAGTCACAACGACTCACATCAGAGGGTGTCAATAATAAATGTTACAATTGTGGAGGAGACTACCCACACCCAGATAATGTTTGTCCTGCACAAGGTAAGAAGTGCTATGAGTGTAGAAAACTAAATCATTTTGGTGCTATGTGTCGTTCCGCACTAAAGAAACCACAATCAATAAATAAAAGCAATGTACGAGGATCAAGTCATAGGAGTCGAGGTGGCAAACACACTATTGCACCTCAAATCAGGATGTTAATAATATACAAGACAACATTTCATTACAACCAGTCTCAGATGACAGTGAATGTGATTATATTTATGGAGTACAATCAATCACAAAA
>WNGS01087885.1:0-13129 GCA_020271785.1 Procambarus virginalis
TTTCTTTTTCCTGTCAATGGTAATGAATAATCAATTCTCCAAAATTCATTTTTATTTCTAGTCTGACGCGACGCTTGAATGCGTTTAGTAATAACTTATTACATTTCAAAGACTTTAGTTTACACACACACACAACTGTAACCTGAAAACACTAAACAGAGTTTTACTTATGCTAACACTAAACAGCTTGTCTTATATACTCACACTTGGGTGAGGTGATATGTTGCAACAGCTTTGGATGAGGTTAAACTTTTGACCAACACAAGACAGAACACGGAACAATGGGTATTAATTGGATAAATGAGAGGGAAGAATGGAAATAACTGCAAAGGGCCTATTGGCCCATACTTCCTCTTGATGCTTCTATATTGGTACGGAGTCTTGAAATAGGTAGAATATAGTTGTGCATTAATTGGCTATTGATTGCTGGTGTTAACTTTTTGATGTGTAGTGCCTCGCAGATATCGAGCCGCCTGCTATCGCTGTATCTATCAATGATTTCTGTGTTGTTTGTTAAGACTTCTCTGGTGATGGTCTGGTTGTGGGAAGAGGTTATGGTTATGTTCCTTAATGGAGCCCTGTTGCTTATGCATTGTTAATCGCCTGGAAAGAGATGTTGTTGTCGTGCCTATATACTGAGTTCCTTGGGGCTTACAGTTCTCAAGTGGGTATTTGAAGGCATAGACGACGTTGGTCTCCTTTAAGGCATTCTGCTTTGTGTCTGGAGAGTTTTTCATAAGTAGGTTGGCCGTTTTATGGTTTTATAGTAAATCGTCAATTGTATCTTCTGATTTTTGTCTGTAGGGGTAACGTTCCTATTAACAATATCTTTCAGGATCTTTTCCTCCATTTTATGAGCTGTGGAAAAGAAGTTCCTGTAAATATATATATATATATATATATATATATATATATATATATATATATATATATATATACACACACATATTGGAAATTGGGTTTTGTGAGAGTTTATATACCACTTCATAGTAAACCATATGAAGTAGTTAAAAAGTTGGCCTTTAGCTAACATCATCGATTGACTTCTAATGTAGAATTACCATGTCAGAAATAACAAATAAAGGTTACATATTCAAGAAGTGAATGTAGCATAGGTAAGCCAATACTCTTCGGAGAATCCACATTAGTGTCTCATGATTCAGATCATGAGACAGTAATCCAAATTACGTAACTTTGCTGGCTGGTTTGTCAGTGACGCGCTGCGGCCCATGTTTACAAATATTATACATTAAAACAGCAAAATGTATTCAAAAATACTACTTCAAGCCATCATTGTTAGATATACTGTACCTGTATTTCTCGACCTTGTCAACAAGCCAAAATACAACAAAGTGATACTTCTGAAGGACTTTCTTTATTGATATTTTGGGTGAACAAGATGCATATGAGTAGCAGTTATGTGCATTATAACTTCATTTCTGCACTGTAAAGTACAATGCAGCATTCCAGTCCGAAGGTAGGCAAGACAATTGTTAGCCCCATCAAGGTAATTTGACATTTCTGTTATTGCAGTTCTATTTTATTTCTATGAAAATGTTGCTATAACACTGTAAGTAAAGGTTTATTATGTATGGATATACAAATTGTTTGTGGTGTAAATATAAGAATTCGTTCATTATTTTCAAAAATGTGTTAAAATGAACAGTGAAATTTGGGTAACTGATGGCCAAGCAGTTCGGGTAGTTGTCCGGCTCATGTGATCCAGATTAGTAAGCGTAATCTGTAATACGTTTGACGTATGCTGTCTGGGGCAGCCCGCCCCTGCCCTGACTAGGCTGTCTGGGGCAGCCCGCCCCTGCCCTGACTAGGCTGTCTGGGGCAGCCCGCCCCTGCCCTGACTAGGCTGTCTGGGGCAGCCCACCCCAGTCGTGACTAGGCTGTCTGGGGCAGCCCGTCCCTGCCCTGACTAGGCTGTCTGGGGCAGCCCGCCCATGCCCTGACTAGGCTGTCTGGGGCAGCCCGCCCCTGCCCTGACTAGGCTGTCTGGGGCAGCCCGCCCCTGCCCTGACTAGGCTGTCTGGGGCAGCCCGCCCCAGTCCTGACTAGGCTGTCTGGGGCAGCCCGCCCCAGTCCTTACTAGGCTGTCTGGGGCAGCCCGCCCCTGCCCAGACTAGGCTGTCTGGGGCAGCCCGCCCCAGTCCTTACTAGGCTGTCTGGGGCAGCCCGCCCCTGCCCTGACTAGGCTGTCTAGGGGCAGCCCACCCCTGTCCTAACTAGGCTGTCTGGGGCAGCCCGCCCGTGCCCTGACTAGGCTGCCTGGGGCAGCCCGCCCCTGCCCTGACTAGGCTGTCTGCGGCAGCCCGCCCCTGCCCTGACTAGGCTGTCTGCGGCAGCCCGCCCCTGCCTTGACTAGGCTGTCTGCGGCAGCCCGCTCCTGCCCTGACTAGGCTGTCTGCGGCAGCCCGCCCCTGCCCTGACTAGGCTGTCTGCGGCAGCCCGCCCCTGCCCTGACTAGGCTGTCTGCGGCAGCCCGCCCCTGCCCTGACTAATCTGTCTGGGGCAGCCCGCCCCTGCCCTGACTAGGCTGTCTGCGGCAGCCCGCCCCTGCCCTGACTAGGCTGTCTGGGGCAGCCCGCCCCTGCCCTGACTAGGCTGTCTGCGGCAGCCCGCCCCTGCCCTGACTAGGCTGTCTGCGGCAGCCCGCCCCTGCCCTGACTAGGCTGTCTGCGGCAGCCCGCCCCTGCCCTGACTAGGCTGTCTGGGGCAGCCCGCCCCTGCCCTGACTAGGCTGTCTGCGGCAGCCCGCCCCTGCCCTGACTAGGCTGTCTGCGGCAGCCCGCCCCTGCCCTGACTAGACTGTCTGCGGCAGCCCGCCCCTGCCCTGACTAGGCTGTCTGCGGCAGCCCGCCCCTGCCCTGACTAGGCTGTCTGCGGCAGCCCACCCCTGCCCTGACTAGGCTGTCTGCGGCAGCCCATCCTGCCGTTGACAAGGGATGGGCAGTGTAAGGCACCCTTGCATAGTAACTATAACAGGGAGCCTAATTTTAAATATTACTATAAATATTTATGTAATACAAATAAACTAATTAGTGTTTATATATAAGAACACTGGAGTTGTATTTCTCAATTTTATATTTTCAACAAAGGCTAAATAAGATATTTAAAATGACATTTACAGCTAAAATCACTAATATTGAAGGGTTTGGGTATTAATTCAAGGTTACTAATTCAACCATGAATAGTTATGTAATTAAAGCACAGGTACATCATGTTAGAAGTTTTACAAGTATGTACTAATTATGAAAACCTGTAATGACAAGTATATTGACAACTAAGTAACCTTGACATTCAGACACTTTGAAATATGAATCAAGTTATACAAACTCCTGACGACGCCTGATAACAAATGGGTTTGTATTATTAACTTTAATAAACTTTAAACTTAGTTAAAGTTAATAATAATTTATTCAATTAAAATTTATTAAAATTTATTAAAATTAATAAAGCCAAAGACAACGAATACAATTTGGAATACTCACACGAGCTCGGCTTGGACGAAGGCGAGTGGCTGCATCATCTCCAGGTTGTCAGAGTTGTCGCACATTATCCTGGCTAAACTGGTCTGCCGGATCTGATCCAACTGAGCCTCTGTGAACGACGACTCCAATCCACCATTTTCGTAGTAGAATCTATCGCCCACCTGTTAAATATTATAGAACTGTGATTCATGTAGTTGACAATGGCGCTAAATGAAGAGAATAAATAGCCTACATAATTGTTCCCCCCATTGTTCGGGACAGTAAGCCTGTTAGGCTAGTCGAGGTTTACCAAACGACTGACAATCTACATCTACTACTTCCAAGAAACGTATTTACCTAAGGGTGTTAGGTAAACCCTTACGTATTTAGGATTTACAAAAGGGTAAATACGTACCTGGGAGGTACCTTGTTTACCGTTAGGGTTAACAGAGGCGTAAGGTGCAAGGAAATGCGCTCAAGCGTAATTCCATCCTACAAGAGAATCAGAGCAGTAACCTTTCGGTTGAGAAACTACTGCGCTGACCACTGCGCTATAGGCTTACTCACCACTGGTGTGGCAGTACGGTACAATACAGAATAGCAAAATGCTTTGAAAAACTAAATTATGTTTAAGATACTGATATAAAAGTTTGATTGAAAAATGAAGCGTAATAAATGTCAAGACAGATGCGCACTTTTGTATTTCTGTTCACTCAAACCAGAACTGTAACGATTTGAACAAGTTCTTATGAGGTCCTTAGCCACGGGCAGTCCGCAGCTAAGCTACGGGCAGTCCGCAGCTAAGCCACGGACAGTCTGCAGCTAAGCCACGGGCAGTTCGCAGCTAAGCCACGGGCAGTTCGCAGCTAAGCCACGGGCAGTTCGCAGCTAAGCCACGGGCAGTTCGCAGCTAAGCCACGGGCAGTTCGCAGCTAAGCCACGGGCAGTTCGCAGCTAAGCCACGGGCAGTTCGCAGCTAAGCCACGGGCAGTCTGCAGCTAAGCTACGGGCAGTCCACAGCTAAGCCACGGACAGTCCACAGCTAAGCCACGGGCAGTCCACAGCTAAGCCACGGGCAGTCCACAGCTAAGCCACGGGCAGTCCGCAGCTAAGCCACGGACAGTCCGCAGCTAAGCCACGGACAGTCCGCAGCTAAGCCACGGGCAGTTCGCAGCTAAGCCACGGGCAGTTCGCAGCTAAGCCACGGGCAGTTCGCAGCTAAGCCACGGGCAGTTCGCAGCTAAGCCACGGACAGTCTGCAGCTAAGCCACGGGCAGTTCGCAGCTAAGCCACGGGCAGTCTGCAGCTAAGCCACGGGCAGTCTGCAGCTAAGCTACGGGCAGTCTACAGCTAAGCTACGGGCAGTCTGCAGCTAAGCCACGGGCAGTCTGCAGCTAAGCCACGGGCAGTCCACAGCTAAGCCACGGGCAGTCCACAGCTAAGCCACGGGCAGTCCACAGCTAAGCCACTGAAAGTCCACAGCTAAGCCACGGGCAGTCTGCAGCTAAGCCACGGGCAGTCCACAGCTAAGCCACGGACAGTCCACAGCCAAGCCACGGGCAGTCCACAGCTAAGCCACTGGCAGTCCGCAGCTAAGCCACGGACAGTCCGCAGCTAAGCCACGGACAGTCCGCAGCTAAGCCACGGGCAGTCCGCAGCTAAGCCACGGGCAGTCCGCAGCTAAGCCACGGGCAGTCCGCAGCTAAGCCACGGGCAGTCCGCAGCTAAGCCACGGGCAGTCCGCAGCTAAGCCACGGGCAGTCCGCAGCTAAGCCACGGGCAGTCCGCAGCTAAGCCACGGGCAGTCCGCAGCTAAGCCACGGGCAGTTCGCAGCTAAGCCACGGGCAGTTCGCAGCTAAGCCACGGGCAGTTCGCAGCTAAGCCACGGCAGTCCGCAGCTAAGCCACGGGCAGTCCGCAGCTAAGCCACGGGCAGTCCGCAGCTAAGCCACGGGCAGTCCGCAGCTAAGCCACGGGCAGTTCGCAGCTAAGCCACGGGCAGTCGCAGCTAAGCCACGGGCAGTTCGCAGCTAAGCCACGGGCAGTCCGCAGCTAAGCCACTGGCAGTCCGCAGCTAAGCCACGGGCAGTCCGCAGCTAAGCCACGGGCAGTCCGCAGCTAAGCCACGGGCAGTCCACAGCTAAGCCACGGGCAGTCCACAGCTAAGCCACGGGCAGTCCACAGCTAAGCCACGGGCAGTCCGCAGCTAAGCCACGGACAGTCCGCAGCTAAGCCACGGACAGTCCGCAGCTAAGCCACGGGCAGTTCGCAGCTAAGCCACGGGCAGTTCGCAGCTAAGCCACGGGCAGTTCGCAGCTAAGCCACGGGCAGTTCGCAGCTAAGCCACGGACAGTCTGCAGCTAAGCCACGGGCAGTTCGCAGCTAAGCCACGGGCAGTCTGCAGCTAAGCCACGGGCAGTCTGCAGCTAAGCTACGGGCAGTCTACAGCTAAGCTACGGGCAGTCTGCAGCTAAGCCACGGGCAGTCTGCAGCTAAGCCACGGGCAGTCCACAGCTAAGCCACGGGCAGTCCACAGCTAAGCCACGGGCAGTCCACAGCTAAGCCACTGAAAGTCCACAGCTAAGCCACGGGCAGTCTGCAGCTAAGCCACGGGCAGTCCACAGCTAAGCCACGGACAGTCCACAGCCAAGCCACGGGCAGTCCACAGCTAAGCCACTGGCAGTCCGCAGCTAAGCCACGGACAGTCCGCAGCTAAGCCACGGACAGTCCGCAGCTAAGCCGCGGGCAGTCCGCAGCTAAGCCGCGGGCAGTCCGCAGCTAAGCCGCGGGCAGTCCGCAGCTAAGCCACGGGCAGTCCGCAGCTAAGCCTCGGACAGTCCGCAGCTAAGCCACGGGCATTCCGCAGCTAAGCCACGGGCAGTCCGCAGCTAAGCCACGGGCAGTCCGCAGCTAAGCCACGGGCAGTCCGCAGCTAAGCCACGGACAGTTCGCAGCTAAGCCACGGACAGTTCGCAACTAAACCACTGACAGTCCGCAGCTAAGCCACTGACAGTCCGCAGCTAAGCCACTGACAGTCCGCAGCTAAGCCACGGACAGTCCGCAGCTTAGCCACGGGCAGTCCGCAGCTAAGCCACGGGCAGTCCGCAGCTAAGCCACGGGCAGTCCGCAGCTAAGCCACGGGCAGTCCGCAGCTAAGCCACGGGCAGCCCACAGCTAAGCCACGGGCAGTTCGCAGCTAAACCACGGGCAGTCCGCAGATAAGCCACGGACAGTCTGCAGCTAATTCACGGGCAGTCCGCAGCTAAGCTACGGGCAGCCCACATCTAAGCCACAGGCATTCCACAGCTAAGCCACGGGCAGCTCACAGCTAAACCACGGGCAGCTCACAGCTAAACCACGGGCAGCTCACAGCTAAACCACGGGCAGCTCACAGCTAAACCACGGGCAGCTCACAGCTAACCACGGGCAGCTCACAGCTAAACCACGGGCAGCTCACAGCTAAACCACGGGCAGCTCACAGCTAAGCCACGGATAGTTTGTAAAAGTTTTGCATTCTTCTAATACTGTAGCAGGGCAACTTTATCTCATCTTGCGCTAGTTATCACATATTGTAGGGCATTGCAACCCCTGGTTCCAAGGGGTTGTCATAGCCAGGGGGTGGTAATAGGGGACGAGCTCCCATGACCTATAAAATGCTCCTATACGGCATGCGTCTCCAATAGCCTCTGACAACCAAGTCCATTTCCTGGCCTGCACGGGTGGCTTAGTCTTTAAGTCCGGCGGAATTGCTTTTACCGACAGGAGAAGGGGCGAGGGCGTGCCTCTGGCGCCTTAAAACCAACTCCTCCGGGTAGATGGGACTCGATAGCCTGGGAAGGCAGCCCATCTAGGGGAAGGAAAACCCTGATTTTAAACCTCCGCTGCCTTGCGACCATACCCTTTTTTGGCAAAGGCTTCAAGTCAACCTCGAGGAAAAATCCGGAGTTGGAGCCCCTAAGGCAGTTCGTTGTTGACGTCGACCTCGTTCTGGCAGCTCCTGCGACGTTGCTGGAACCATGTGTATTGGCATTTGCCGTTCTATTGGATAATTTCAGCAACGTGGAGAGGGGGACCTGCTGCATGCGTAACAGCTTCTCCTCCATATCTACCTACCCACGCTTTGCACCTGTCAGGGCGCAACTCCATAGTCTTCCGAGACTGAAGGATGCCTACTACTAGGACATTGCAATATGGGATTAGCAATAGCAATATTCAATAACATTAGCAATATTCATTACAAAAATCTACAAAATGTGTGAAAAGTGTTTTTAAAAAACACACACTTAAGGCTTCTATCGAGGTCGCTTCAGTCAAACTACTGACCCAGGATGCAACCCAACAACAGTGGCCAACTTCCAGGTACCCATGTACTGCTAGGTGAACAGAAGCATTAGGTGACAGGAGAAGTGCACAACAGACCATAGCAATCACAAATATTTCATCCTTCAGTGGATTCTGTATCGTTTACAAAATTCATAATTTTAATATTTACCAACTGTTAATTTTGTTGCTAATGTTAGCAACCCTTGTCATCTTCACCTATGTGATAACTAGAACACTAAACCATATCGAGCTGTCACGGCCGGACGTGTGTCTGGTTGCTCCAGCTCTCTCTCTTCGCACCTAGCTCTGCCGGGTGGGTAAATATAAGGCAGCAAGACTCGCATCACTCTTTACGGACTATTCATGCCCGTGCCACCTTTTGGGTGGCTTAATCTTTATCAATCAATCAGCTTCACTCTAAATGGTCAGACCCCACTCCCAACTTTGATGCCGAGTAGAGACGGTAGGCCATCTCCAGTGACGTGCAAGTCTTAGAGAGAGATCCTTCATCCACCAGGAAGAACACCATGCATCACAAACACTACAAGGTCCGGGGTACGCCCTCCACGAACATGCGTTCACCCAGCCAATCCTCCTGAAGCTACTTAAGGACGTAAATGAAGTAGTACTTGACGATATCGAACAACAGGCACCATCTTTGTTTTTCACCTCTCTAACGAGCAAGACGTCAAAAAACTGATAAATCGAGGATATCGCTTCGTTCCGAGCATCATCTCCACTTCCCACGACAGCTCCTTCGTGCACGATCGGTCATTGTCAGTGAGGTCAGACATTGGATCGTAGAACGGAAAGTGAGGCAGTGGAGAAATTGCAGACAACATCGAGAACGAAAACCCAGGCTTGTATGTGTATGAAACTGTTCTGCAACAGCCGCACCTAGAAGGTCACCTTCTCCACTGTGAATATGGCTAACCCAGGCTACCACTGAGGGCCAGAATGATTGTTGTACAAACCCCCTAGAATATGTGAGAATTCTGAATATTCTTTACAAAGCGAATGGTCTCCCTACCTTCAACGTTCCTGGTGAAGTCTACAATGCTTCAGATTCAACTCCAGCAACTGACCCTGTAGAGGATGCCGACTCTTCACTCGACAATGATTCTGCCACTTCAATGAAGACTTCAACTCTTGTTCTAGTACCTTCAGCTCACTAGACTCTAGCTCCTAAGACCCCAACTTCTGCTCCAGCTCCAGTTACTGACCTTGACATTACTGTAAATGAGGCCACGCTTTCAGATCTACTGTCAGCTCCTGCTCCACCCGTTTCTCCAGCTGTTGCTGGTCCTTCACACGACCCAGTAGAGACTTCAGCTGCAATTGACCCTTGGTCTGACCCTCTAGAGGTTGCCGACTCTTCACCCGACGACGATTCTGCCACTTCCATGCAGACTTCAGCCACGGAACCTTCTTCATCTGCTGCAGTACCCACTGCTGCTACTCAACCATCAAGAACTAAACCTTCACGATCTACCACTTCTGCTTATACACGTCTAATGAATCGGATGAGGACGTGTCTGTTGGAACACCATCTCCTCCTTTATGGAAATGCCACTACTCAGCTGCCGATTTCCTTCACGACATTACACCATCAACCTCCAACGATAGCCCCATAATGACAACACGAAGTAAGATCACCAAGACCGACAAGCCCAGGAAGAAGACCAACGGCCCGAGTTTACCGAAACCATCAAGGAAAAAGTAGACCACCAACAAAATGCTGGAACATCAACAACGAACATCAACATTTAACTACCATCAACTGCAGCTGCTTGCGAGCCCATCCCATGTGTGTACTACAAATGACGCCCTACTCAGTCCTACCGCACTCTTCTCAAGTTCAAAGCCGCGGTGGTTGGGCCACCGATCTTTCATCTCCTCTCTTCGCCTCGTCTCCAGTTCCTCGCTCAAGATTTCTGCATTCTCGCCCCGTTCTTCCACTCCCTGCCTGCCAGCTCTATGGACTTTTTCAAGCTTCAAACCATATCTACCATATATCTTCACAATCCTATTGTACTATAGGACGGCCCTGCAAGCATGTATTGGCCAGTATTTGTGGACGAAAGATGTTATGTACATTTCTTGCTCCAAATGAAGAAAATATAATTGTTGCTCACACTCACAAATGAGCTAGAAACAAAAAATGAAATACTTATGTTTTTGTTTTTCCATTGTCGAGGGACAGGATGTGTTGTCCTAGTTTTTAAGTGTTTTTCCCACTTGTTGCCAGAAACGCTATACGTGTTAGTGGCTTTAGGCGGAGTATATGCTAGCTCTATCTAGAAATTCAACATTCTGTTTGTAACTCATTTTATATGTATGTACTTTTACATGAATAAACATTATCATTATTATTACTACCGAGGCTTCCCTAGCCAAGGCGAGGTTGTGTCTGCCCCCACAGCTACTGACCAGATCCATGGCCGTTTAAACAAGTGACGTGCACATTATCTACTGCACCAAAATACTGTAGAATACTACGCATACATACCCTGAGTCTTGCGAACTGATCTCCTATTATACAGAGGAAGGTGTGGCCTAGGAGGGAGCCTGGCGAGGGCCTCTCTGCAATACCGCCGATAAAAATGTCAATATCATCCACATCCTCGTACAGCTCCCGCAGTCGGTTGATTACCTGAAACAAGGAGGTTCTAAAATGTTATAACAGCAGTTTAACATTTTGATGCATGGGTTAATACTTTCCTTACCAGAGAAGGCATGATAAGTTAAATATTATATATATATATATATATATATATATATATATATATATATATATATATATATATATATATATATATATATATATATTATTTAAACCTAAAAGGGGTACCATCTCTGGTGCAAGAGTAGGGACCCATAGCCTCGGAGAAGAAAATAAAGAGTACTCAGCGAAGTCCTTGTGGCTCCTCAGTGAACACTTTGATATTTTCTCTCTACCACCCCTATTCTTTTGTATGTGTGTATATATATCTATTTTAAAATTTGATTACACAAAAAGGGTTACAACATAGGTTACATGCAGGGTACAAGGCTACTTGTCACAAGTTGTAGGGCTCCTCCAGCTCCTCAGATGGCGGGTAAGAACCATGGATGCAGTTTCCTCTCATTTCCTTTATAGCATTTCCTCTGAATCGCACACTAAGGAGCTGAAAGAGAAAACTGGCGGCTCTAGGGTCTCTAGTTGTTTCAATTAGCTTGGACCCCAGCTCCTTAAAAAAACTAGCAGCACTTTTACCTTAGGCACCAAGTGTCTCTTGAGGCAATGGGGACAAAATTGTAGTGGTGATCATGGTCTCTGTATTTACGTGACTTGGCTGCTTCCCGGTGATTGGCAGCTCCTCCTGCCTGTGCAGCATTGAAGTCAACACAGGTGTTGGCTAAAGTTGAAACGCAAGTGTAATCCCACAAACGTCTACCATTCTTCCAGGGGTTCACCGTGATCCCATCTGGGCGACCGACAGGCTCATCAGAGTTGCGGGGCATTAGGTAACGGGTCTCTCTCTCTCTGCTGGATAACCGGCTGTGGTAAGGCTTCTTTTAATGTCATTAACCTCACCGTGTCTTGCATGCCATCCTCCTGTCCTTTGGCTGAGAAGACCATGCCGTCCGTACCTGTCGGCCACTGCCTCGCCGCAAATACACCTGTGTTCGGTGTGGATTGGCACAGCGAGGCGGAGAGCCACAGCAATTCGGAGAGCCTGTGGTGTGAGACAAGTGCCAGTGCTGACATTGGGGGTTGCCAATAGGAAGTCACCTGCATGGGGAGTTGCTACAGCTCTAAGTCAGGCAGTGTCATGTGGTGTTGTCGCAGCTTCTAGGCATGTCGCAGCTTCTTGGTCGACAATGGGGCGATCCCAGCTGGATTGCTTATGGGCTTCAGAAAGTGGTGGTTGGGGTGCTGGTCCTGCAAGAGATACCTATTTGGTGGTGCAGTCTGTAAAGCTGGGATTATGTATCCCTGCCTGTTGACCTAGGTACTCAGGAAAATTTCTTTCATGAGGTTGTCAGATGCCACTGAAGAGGACAGGAACACTGATACTGCAATTTGCGTTGGTGCGTGCGCAGGAAAGAGGCCCCCGAGTCTGACAGGAAAGGAGGCTTGTTTCCACTGTGGGTGCTGAGAGAAAGGTTGATGGCTTTTTCTAGCATTGATTTCAGCAGGCTGTCGTATTCTTCTAATTTAATATTTTTAAAAGATGGCAAACATCTAAGAAAGTAGGTCAGCCTGGGGAGGGACAAGCATCTGGTGATGAGGTAAAGTGTATCATGAGCATCCATGTCTTCAATCTTCTCATTCATCCTCTTCAGGTCAGAGATCTACTTACCAAGGATCTCGTCGATGGCATTCCCTCCAAGGGGAGCTCCTAGAAGTGTGCTGTCCTCATCGTTGGTTATATGAATATCAGGAAAAACAACCTTTATTTGCTCTATTGTGTGCTGGTTGATGGAAGTTATTTCACACTTGGAAGAGTTCAGGGTGAGGCCTAGACTTGCCCCTTGCTCCTGAATTATTCTCATGTCATCCAGGAGGAGTCTGGGGAGCCAGCTAGAGTACCATGGTCCAAAAACCAAATGTTGAGCTTACTGGACAGGTTGTCATGACTTCCTTGATGACTAAGCAGAAAAGAAAAGAAGCAAGGGGGTCACCCTGGTGGACACCTTCTTGTGATTGAGCTTGTGTTTCCCGAATAGCAGAGTTAGATTGCTTGTAACATGAGTTTACAAACGGGTGAGGGAAGGAAAAAAGTGTGATGAACCGCACTGAGTACTGCATCCCTTCTTACCAGATTGAAAGCCATTTTTGAAATCCAGCTTTATCAGGGCTTTTCATCTGTTGACAATGTAGGCTCTAGCTGCACGAGACGCTGCCTCACACCCTTGGGGAATTGCCAAACCAAGCTGTTTTTCACTCAGCATTCTGCTGCTGCCTGGCTAACTGTTCTAGCAGCAGCCTTAGCGACGAGGCGCCGGAGTGAATTGCCCACAGCAATCGGTCTGATTCCTCTATCCTTTTTCCTCAGGCACAGAGGGTAGTGGCAATTCTCTCTGTCGGGGTTCACCAATCTCCCAGGTGCATCTGTAACCTAGATGCAACTATATAACCGAAAGCGAAGAAGGAAACCTATATAACCGAAGAAGGAAAATGAATGATTGATGATTGATTGATTAAGATTAAGCCAGATCAGGAGGGGGCACGGGCATGAATAGCCCGTAAGAAGAAGGAAACGTCGTTGTTGTTTTAGATTTAGCGACTCAGAACGAATGTCCATGTAGCACGAGCTATGGTGAGCCCGTCAAAGGAAGGA
>WNGS01087885.1:14129-30108 GCA_020271785.1 Procambarus virginalis
GAGGACGTCGACCCCACTATCATCAACGCCTTCGCCGCCGCTGCCTTCAGATACGGTCACACTCTCATCTCTGGCAACATGGAGTAAGTCAATGGGAGAGCGTGTGTGTGTGTAATTATCTAGTATAGTTACGGGATGAGAGCAATGACCTCACCTCGTTCTGTTGTGAAGACCTCCTGGAACCTGTTGTTCTTCACACACCTCTTTGTCATTCTCTGTATACCTGTCCTCACCCATTCTAAGTTTCATCACCTGTTCTTTCACTGTTGTTTTCCTCCTGATGTGACTGTGGAGTAACTTTGATTTGGTCTTGACTTTGTTATATCATGTTCACCCACTTTTTCTCAGCTGCTTTCTGGTGTTCTGTTATTTCGGAACACCAGAAAGTCCTTCTGGTGTTCCAAATAAACACCAAAAGTTCGGAAGTTTTTCCACGCCCCTTTGTTCAGTTCCTTTGCTTCCATACATGCCCTATTAAACCACGCATTCTTCTTTTGCTTCTCGGATTTTTCCTTTTGGGCCGGGATAAACCTGTTTACTGCCTCCTGACACTTTTGGGTGACATAGTCCATCATGTCTTGTACGGACTTAGCTCTGAGTTTTAGGAGTTTTTGAGTTTTTTTCCTTAGCTCTTAGGAAACTTCTCATCTCCCCATAATTCCCCTTTCGGTATGCCAGCCTTTTGTTTCCTAGTTAATTTTTGGAGATAAATCCTAGCTCTACCAGGTACTCAAAGATCAATACATTGTGATCACTTATTCCCAAGAGTTCTTCCAACTTAACTTCCCTTATATCCCACTCATTTAGGGTATGTGTATAGTCACCTAACTGTGCTTGCGGGGGCTGAGCTCTTGACTCTTTGGTCCCGCCTCTCAACCGTCAATCAACAGGATTGACGGTTGTGTGTGTATGATTTTGTGTGGGTGTGTGTGCGCGCGCACATGTGCCAACTCCTTTTTTCATTAACGGTAAGCAACTTCCACTTTCTTGGTAGTGTGAATATAACAAATTTATGTGTTTTGTCCGTCTCGTACGAAATCCCTTACAGTTTCTGAACGTTCTGGCATAGTCGACCTTTTGGGTTAGTTTTTATTAACAGCATTCAGTAGTATAAAATTAATATTCAAAAGACATTTTAGATAAATAATAATGAAAATTCAAGGGAGCCGTATGAAGATTCGAACTTATGTGCCTGGTATTCTCAGATGCACACGCTAGACGACACCATCACGACATGGTCAAAAGAAT
The DNA here is from genome assembly GCA_020271785.1 of Procambarus virginalis. Classification (NCBI taxonomy): domain Eukaryota; kingdom Metazoa; phylum Arthropoda; class Malacostraca; order Decapoda; family Cambaridae; genus Procambarus; species Procambarus virginalis. The sequence goes on from WNGS01087885.1 coordinate 15,378, forward strand.
TACAACCTGGGGTACTACTGTGCCTTCGAGGATTCCCGAGGCTTCTACTGAAGCCGAACCAGGGTTCGACATGATCAAAACTTCTGACCATATAGTGCTGTAGTCGTCTAGAGCGTGCATCTGGGAACACCCAGTGCATAGCTTCGAATCCTCATCACGGTTCCTGGGGATTATCTCAATGTTATATCACAATGTGACTTCTTTGTGCATAAATAATAATGCAGGACTTTAGTCTGACCAAAAGCATAGACCACGGGTAAAATTCTCGTGTATAGGTTACTCACCTTGACGTTCTCTTTTTTTCAGAGCCTACAACAAATTTGGCATGGTGGAGAAGAACCTCCGACTCAGCGAGAATCAGTTCTCACCCTTCATTCTGTACCAGCAAGGAGGCTTGGATTCTCTCCTGCGTGGCCTCTCCATCCAGGCCAGCCAGAAATTCGACCGCTTCTTCAGCAAGGAGGTAGGATGGCGCGAAATCAGTGTATTTGAAAGCTCGCAGCCCGGGAGGGAATATTGAATTCAGGTCGATCCATTATTATATGATGCTTAATTATATGATGCCTTTGTATTCTGAATACTATCTGGGATTTGGTATATTGTGACAGATAATGTGGTACAAAGCTTTCCAGGTTTGGCCTCTTCGCCTGGCATGTACTTACTCTTCAGCTTTATTTTAACCTTGTTAGGCATCAATTAGAGACTATGCGGTTTAGTTTTGGTCATCACCATACTATAAAATAAACACAAGTTCACTTGAATGTGTGCAGAAAAGGAAGACAGGGTTAATAACAGGAACAAGAAACTTCTTTTATGTAGAATTTATATAACCTACTTTACATACATTGTCTAGGGAGCACAAGAGTAAGGGAGTGACAGAGCTGATGTATATAAACACAAAATAGAACATTAAAATGTGCATACAAATTGGATAAGTTTAAATTCGGTAAAGACCTGGGTAAGTACTGTTTTGAAAATACAGCTGTGGATTTATTGAACCATTACAGAGTAGCATAATAGAACTGCATCATATAACATATATAAATCATTCGTTAGGAACGTGACCTACTAAGTCAGTTGGGGGGGGACCTTCGACAAGCCGCCGGCTTCCTGTCCTCGTCGAGGCCACTAGAGCCTCTCGGGTAAATGTACAAATGAGTTCGGCTAGGAAATGAATACGAGCGATCTGCAGTTGTTTCAACGCTTGACCAATGTTCCCTCACTTCCTTACTAAGTCGCTTCCTCTCCACAGCTGACCAATCACCTGTTCGCGGGTAAGAACAGGTTCGGGATGGACCTGGTGGCCCTGAACCTGCAGAGGGCCCGGGACCACGGCATCCCAGGCTACAACAAGTGGAGGAAGATCTGCGCCCTCCCGAGGGCCAACACCTTTGATGACCTCGCTGATGTTATTGATCCAGAGGTAACCATTGCTTTGTTATTGTTCTATTATTATTATTATTAATTGTAATAATTCTAATCAAATATTGATTTATATTTTATTAGTATGGTTATTGATAGTTATTATTTGTACATACAGTAATTGTACATTTTGTTAAATTAGAAGGGCATCATAAAGTAAAGATATATGTACCCGAGAAGCCACTAATTCTTTAAATAATAATCTTTATTGTTAATTTGTTTTAATTGTATTTAAAGTTATGATTATCTCAATATAATTTTCACCAATATTCTCACACTGTACACACTATGGCTCTTGTCAACACCACTACTTATTTATTTATTTATTTATTTATTTATTTATTTATTTATTTATTTCCATCCGGCGGCTCTTATATATATATATATATATATATATATATATATATATATATATATATATATATGAATATGTAATATATGTCGTACCTAGTAGCCAGAACACACTTCTCAGCCTACTATGCAAGGCCCGATTTGCCTAATAAGCCAAGTTTTCATGAATTAATGTTTTTCGACTGCCTAACCTACCTAACCTAACCTAACTTTTTCGGCTACCTAACCTAACCTAACCTATAAAGATAGGTTAGGTTAGCTAGGTTGGTTAGGTTCGGTCATATAACTACGTTAATTTTAACTCCAATACAAAAAATTGACCTCATACATAATCAAATGGGTAGCTTTGTCATTTCATAAAAAAAAATAGAAAAAATATATTAATTCATAAAAACTTGGCTTATTAGGCAAATCAGGCCTTGCATAGTAGGCTGAGAAGTGCGTTCTGGCTACTAGGTACGACATATATATATATATATATATATATATATATATATATATATATATATATATATATATATATATATTATCCAGTGTTTTTGTTTATACAGTTATCCTTATTTAGCCCTTTCCTTCGCCTTTTTCGGCCCTTTTATCCGTAGGTTTCACCCCTTATCTTGTGGTCAGGTACTTGCCCTGGCGGGTATAAGGACTGCCTACCAGGTTTCCTTTCTTTGACGGGCTCACCATAGCTCGTGCTACATGGACATTTCGTTCTGAGTCGCTAAATCTAAAACAACAACGACGTTTCCTTCTTCTTACGGGCTATTCATGCCCGTGCCACCTCCTGATTGGCTTAATCTTAATCAATCAATCAATCAATCATTCATTTTCCTTCTTCGGTTATATAGGTTTCCTTCTTCGCTTTCGGTTATATAGTTGCATATAGGTTACAGATGCAACTGGGAGATTGGTGAACCCCGACAGAGAGAATTGCCACTACCCTCTGTGCCCTGAGGAAAAAGGATAGAGGAATCAGACCGATTGCTGTGGGCAATTCACTCCGGCGCCTCGTCGCTAAGGCTGCTGCTAGAACAGTTAGCCAGACAGCAGCAGACATGCTGAAGTGAAAACAGCTTGGGTTTGGCATTCCCAAGGGTGTGAGGCAGCGTCTCGTGCAGCTAGAGCCTACATTGTCAACATTACAGATGAAAAAGCCCTGATAAAGCTGGATTTCAAAAATGCTTTCAATCTGATAAGAAGGGATGCAGTACTCAGTGCGGTTCATCACCTTTTCCTTCCCTCAACCCGTTTGTAAACTCATGTTACAGCAAGAATCTAACTCTGCTATTCGGGGAACATGAAGCTCAATCACAAGAAGGTGTCCAACAGGGTGACCCCCTTGCTTCTTTTCTTTTCTGCTTAGTCATCAAGGAAGTCACTGACAACCTGTCCAGTAAGCTCAACATTTGGTTTTTGGACAATGGTACTCTAGCTGGCTCCCCAGACTCCCTCCTGGATGACGTGAGAATAATTCAGGAGCAAGGGGCAAGTCTAAGCCTCACCCTGAACTCTTCCAAGTGTGAAATAACTTCCATCAACCAGCACACAATAGAGCAAATAAAGGTTGTTTTTCCTGATATTCATATAACCAACGATGAGGACAGCACACTTCTAGGAGCTCCCCTTGGAGGGAATGCCATCGACGAGATCCTTGGTAAGTAGATCTCTGACCTGAAGAGGATGAATGAGAAGATTGAAGACATGGATGCTCATGATACACTTTACCTCATCACCAGATGCTTGTCCCTCTCCAGGCTGACCTACTTTCTTAGATGTTTGCCATCTTTTAAAAATATTAAATTAGAAGAATACGACAGCCTGCTGAAATCAATGCTAGAAAAAGCCATCAACCTTTCTCTCAGCACCCACAGTGGAAACAAGCCTCCTTTCCTGTCAGACTCGGGGGCCTCGGCGTTCCTTTCCTGTCAGACTCGGGGGCCTCGGCGTTCGCACACCAACGCAAATTGCAGTATCAGTGTTCCTGTCCTCTTCAGTGGCATCTGACAACCTCATGAAAGAAATTTTCCTGAGTACCTAGGTCAACAGGCAGGGATACATAATCCCAGCTTTACAGACTGCACCACCAAATAGGTATCTCTTGCAGGACCAGCACCCCAACCACCACTTTCTGAAGCCCATAAGCAATCCAGCTGGGATCGCCCCATTGTCGACCAAGAAGCTGCGACATGCCTAGAAGCTGCGACAACACCACATGACACTGCCTGACTTAGAGCTGTAGCAACTCCCCATGCAGGTGACTTCCTATTGGCAACCCCCAATGTCAGCAACTGGCACTTGTCTCACACCACAGGCTCTCCGAATTGCTGTGGCTCTCCGCCTCGCTGTGCCAATCCACACCGAACACAGGTGTATTTGTGGCGAGGCAGTGGCCGACAGGTACGGACGGCATGGTCTTCTCAGCCAAAGGACAGGAGGATGGCATGCAAGACACGGTGAGGTTAATGACATTAAAAGAAGCCTTACCACAGCCGGTTATCCAGCAGAGAGAGAGAGACCCGTTACCTAATGCCCCGCAACTCTGATGAGCCTGTCGGTCGCCCAGATGGGATCACGGTGAACCCCTGGAAGAATGGTAGACAATTGGTGTGGGATTACACTTGCGTTTCAACTTTAGCCAACACCTGTGTTGACTTCAATGCTGCACAGGCAGGAGGAGCTGCCAATCACCGGGAAGCAGCCAAGTCACGTAAATACAGAGACCATGATCACCACTACAATTTTGTCCCCATTGCCTCAAGAGACACTTGGTGCCTAAGGTAAAAGTGCTGCTAGTTTTTTTAAGGAGCTGGGGTCCAAGCTAATTGAAACAACTAGAGACCCTAGAGCCGCCAGTTTTCTCTTTCAGCTCCTTAGTGTGGCGATTCAGAGGAAATGCTATAAAGGAAATGAGAGGAAACTGCATCCATGGTTCTTACCCGCCATCTGAGGAGCTGGAGGAGCCCTACAACTTGTGACAAGTAGCCTTGTACCCTGCATGTAACCTATGTTGTAACCCTTTTTGTGTAATCAAATTTTAAAATAGTTAGATATATATACACACATACAAAAAGAATAGGGGTGGTAGAAGAAAATATCAAAGTGTTCACTGAGGAGCCACAAGGACTTCGCTGAGTACTCTTTATTTTCTTCTCCGAGGCTATGGGTCCCTACTCTTGCACCAGAGATGGTACCCCTTTTAGGTTTAAATATATATATATATATATATATATATATATATATATATATATATATATATATATATATATATATATATATATAAAATATTTAACTTATCATGCCTTCTCTGGTAAGGAAAGTATTAACCCATGCATCAAAATGTTAAACTGCTGTTATAACATTTTAGAACCTCCTTGTTTTCAGGTAATCAACCGACTGCGGGAGCTGTACGAGGATGTGGATGATATTGACATTTTTATCGGCGGTATTGCAGAGAGGCCCTCGCCAGGCTCCCTCCTAGGCCACACCTTCCTCTGTATAATAGGAGATCAGTTCGCAAGACTCAGGGTATGTATGCGTAGTATTCTACAGTATTTTGGTGCAGTAGATAATGTGCACGTCACTTGTTTAAACGGCCATGGATCTGGTCAGTAGCTGTGGGGGCAGACACAACCTCGCCTTGGGCTAGGGAAGCCTCGGTAGTAATAATAATGATAATGTTTATTCATGTAAAAGTACATACATATAAAATGAGTTACAAACAGAATGTTGAATTTCTAGATAGAGCTAGTATATACTCCGCCTAAAGCCACTAACACGTATAGCGTTTCTGGCAACAAGTGGGAAAAACACTTAAAAACTAGGACAACACACATCCTGTCCCTCGACAATGGAAAAACAAAAACATAAGTATATCATTTTTTGTTTCTAGCTCATTTGTAAGTGTGAGAAACAATTATATTTTCTTCATTTGGAGCAAGAAATGTACATAACATCTTTCGTCCACAAATACTGGCCAATACATGCTTGCAGGGCCGTCCTATAGTACAATAGGATTGTGAAGATATATGGTAGATATGGTTTGAAGCTTGAAAAAGTCCATAGAGCTGGCAGGCAGGGAGTGGAAGAACGGGGCGAGAATGCAGAAATCTTGAGCGAGGAACTGGAGACGAGGCGAAGAGAGGAGATGAAAGATCGGTGGCCCAACCACCGCGGCTTTGAACTTGAGAAGAGTGCGGTAGGACTGAGTAGGGCGTCATTTGTAGTACACACATGGGATGGGCTCGCAAGCAGCTGGCAGTTGATGGTAGTTAAATGTTGATGTTCGTTGTTGATGTTCCAGCATTTTGTTGGTGGTCTACTTTTTCCTTGATGGTTTCGGTAAACTCGGGCCGTTGGTCTTCTTCCTGGGCTTGTCGGTCTTGGTGATCTTACTTCGTGTTGTCATTATGGGGCTATCGTTGGAGGTTGATGGTGTAATGTCGTGAAGGAAATCGGCAACTGAATAGTGGCATTTCCATGAAGGAGGAGATGGTGTTCCAACAGACACGTCCTCATCCGATTCATTAGACGTGTATAAAGCAGAAGTGGTAGATCGTGAAGGTTTAGTTCTTGATGGTTGAGTAGCAGCAGTGGGTACTGCAGCAGATGAAGAAGGTTCCGTGGCTGAAGTCTGCATGGAAGTGGCAGAATCGTCGTCGGGTGAAGAGTCGGCAACCTCTAGAGGGTCAGACCAAGGGTCAATTGCAGCTGAAGTCTCTACTGGGTCGTGTGAAGGACCAGCAACAGCTGGAGAAACGGGTGGAGCAGGAGCTGACAGTAGATCTGAAAGCGTGGCCTCATTTACAGTAATGTCAAGGTCAGTAACTGGAGCTGGAGCAGAAGTTGGGGTCTTAGGAGCTAGAGTCTAGTGAGCTGAAGGTACTAGAACAAGAGTTGAAGTCTTCATTGAAGTGGCAGAATCATTGTCGAGTGAAGAGTCGGCATCCTCTACAGGGTCAGTTGCTGGAGTTGAATCTGAAGCATTGTAGACTTCACCAGGAACGTTGAAGGTAGGGAGACCATTCGCTTTGTAAAGAATATTCAGAATTCTCACATATTCTAGGGGGTTTGTACCAGCAATCATTCTGGCCTTCAGTGGTAGCCTGGGTTAGCCATATTCACAGTGGAGAAGGTGACCTTCTAGGTGCGGCTGTTGCAGAACAGTTTCATACACATACAAGCCTGGGTTTTCGTTCTCGATGTTGTCTGCAATTTCTCCACTGCCTCACTTTCCCGTTCTACGATCCAATGTCTGACCTCACTGACAATGACCGATCGTGCACGAAGGAGCTGTCGTGGGAAGTGGAGATGATGCTCGGAACGAAGCCGATATCCTCGATTTATCAGTTTTTTGACGTCTTGCTCGTTAGAGAGGTGAAAAACAAAGATGGTGCCTGTTGTTCGATATCGTCAAGTACTACTTCATTTACGTCCTTAAGTAGCTTCAGGAGGATTGGCTGGGTGAACGCATGTTCGTGGAGGGGCGTACCCCGGACCTTGTAGTGTTTGTGATGCATGGTGTTCTTCCTGGTGGATGAAGGATCTCTCTCTAAGACTTGCACGTCACTGGAGATGGCCTACCGTCTCTACTCGGCATCAAAGTTGGGAGTGGGTCTGACCATTTAGAGTGAAGCTGATTGATTGATAAAGATTAAGGCACCCAAAAGGTGGCACGGGCATGAATAGTCCGTAAAGAGTGATGCGAGTCTTGCTGCCTTATATTTACCCATCCGGCAGAGCTAGGTGCGAGAGAGAGAGAGAGAGAGCTGGAGCAACCAGACACACGTCCGGCCGTGACAGCTCGATATGGTTTAGTGTTCTAGTTATCACATAGGTGAAGATGACAAGGGTTGCTAACATTAGCAAACAAAATTAACAGTTGGTAAATATTAAAATTATGAATTTTGTAAACGATACAAGAATCCACTGAAGGATGAAATATTTGTGATTGCTATGGTCTGTTGTGCACTTCTCCTGTCACCTAATGCTTCTGTTCACCTAGCAGTACATGGGTACCTGGAAGTTGGCCACTGTTGTTGGGTTGCATCCTGGGTCAGTAGTTTGACTGAAGCGACCTCGATAGAAGCCTTAAGTGTGTGTTTTTTAAACAACTTTTCACACATTTTGTAGATTTTTGTAATGAATATTGCTAATGTTATTGAATATTGCTATTGCTAATCCCATATTGCAATGTCCTAGTAGTAGGCATCCTTCAGTCTCGGAAGACTATGGAGTTGCGCCCTGACAGGGTGCAAAGCCTGGGTAGGTAGATATGGAGGAGAAGCTGTTACGCATGCAGCAGGTCCCCCCTCTCCACGTTGCTGAAATTATCCAATAGAACGGCAAATGCCAATACACATGGTTCCAGCAACGTCGCAGGAGCTGCCAGAACGAGGTCGACGTCAACAACGAACTGCCTTAGGGGCTCCAACTCCGGATTTTTCCTCGAGGTTGACTCTTGAAGCCTTTGCCAAAAAAGGGGTATGGTCGCAAGGCAGCGGAGGTTTAAAATCAGGGTTTTCCTTCCCCTAGATGGGCTGCCTTCCCAGGCTATCGAGTCCATCTACCCGGAGGAGTTGGTTTTAAGGCGCCAGAGGCACGCCCTCGCCCCTTCTCCTGTCGGTAAAAGCAATTCCGCCGGACTTAAAGACTAAGCCACCCGTGCAGGCCAGGAAATGGACTTGGTTGTCAGAGGCTATTGGAGACGCATGCCGTATAGGAGCATTTTATAGGTCATGGAGCTCGTCCCCTATTACCACCCCTGGCTATGACAACCCCTTGGAACCAGGGTTGCAATGCCCTACAATATGTGATAACTAGGGCAAGATGAGATAAAGTTGCCCTGCTACAGTATTAGAAGAATGCAAAACTTTTACAAACTATCCGTGGTTTAGCTGTGAGCTGCCCGTGGTTTAGCTGTGAGCTGCCCGTGGTTAGCTGTGAGCTGCCCGTGGTTTAGCTGTGAGCTGCCCGTGGCTTAGCTGTGGACTGCCTGTGGCTTAGATGTGGGCTGCCCGTAGCTTAGCTGCGGACTGCCCGTGAATTAGCTGCAGACTGTCCGTGGCTTATCTGCGGACTGCCCGTGGCTTAGCTGCGAACTGCCCGTGGCTTAGCTGTGAGCTGCCCGTGGCTTAGCTGCGGACTGCCCGTGGCTTAGCTGTGAGCTGCCCGTGGCTTAGCTGCGGACTGCCCGTGGCTTAGCTGCGGACTGCCCGTGGCTTAGCTGCGGACTGCCCGTGGCTAAGCTGCGGACTGTTCGTGGCTTAGCTGCGGACTGTCAGTGGCTTAGCTGCGGACTGTCAGTGGTTTAGTTGCGAACTGTCCGTGGCTTAGCTGCGAACTGTCCGTGGCTTAGCTGCGGACTGCCCGTGGCTTAGCTGCGGACTGCCCGTGGCTTAGCTGCGGACTGCCCGTGGCTTAGCTGCGGACTGTCCGAGGCTTAGCTGCGGACTGCCCGTGGCTTAGCTGCGGACTGTCCGTGGCTTAGCTGCGAACTGTCCGTGGCTTAGCTGCGGACTGTCCGTGGCTTAGCTGCGGACTGTCCGTGGCTTAGCTGCGGACTGCCCGTGGCTTAGCTGTGGACTGCCCGTGGCTTGGCTGTGGACTGTCCGTGGCTTAGCTGTGGACTGCCCGTGGCTTAGCTGCAGACTGCCCGTGGCTTAGCTGTGGACTGCCCGTGGCTTAGCTGTGGACTGCCCGTGGCTTAGCTGTGGACTGCCCGTGGCTTAGCTGCGGACTGCCCGTGGCTTAGCTGCAGACTGCCGTAGCTTAGCTGTAGACTGCCCGTAGCTTAGCTGCAGACTGCCCGTGGCTTAGCTGCGAACTGCCAGTGGCTTAGCTGCGAACTGCCCGTGGCTTAGCTGCAGACTGTCCGTGGCTTAGCTGCGAACTGCCCGTGGCTTAGCTGCGAACTGCCCGTGGCTTAGCTGCGAACTGCCCGTGGCTTAGCTGCGAACTGCCCGTGTCTTAGCTGCGAACTGCCCGTGGCTTAGCTGCGGACTGTCCGTGGCTTAGCTGCGAACTGCCCGTGGCTTAGCTGCAGACTGTCCGTGGCTTAGCTGCGGACTGCCCGTAGCTTAGCTGCAGACTGCCCGTGGCTAAGGACCTCATAAGAACTTGTTCAAATCGTTATAGTTCTGGTTTGAGTGAACAGAAATACAAAAGTGCGCATCTGTCTTGACATTTATTACTCTTCATTTTTCAATCAAACTTTTATATCAGTATCTTAAACATAATTTAGTTTTTCAAAGCATTTGCTATTCTGTATTGTACCGTACTGCCACACCAGTGGTGAGTAAGCCTATAGCGCAGTGGTCAGCGCAGTAGTTTCTCAACCGAAAGGTTACTGCTCTGATTCTCTTGTAGGATGGAATTACGCTTGAGCGCATTTCCTTGCACCTTACGCCTCTGTTAACCCTAACGGTAAACAAGGTACCTCCCAGGTACGTATTTACCCTTTTGTAAATCCTAAATACGTAAGGGTTTACCTAACACCCTTAGGTAAATACGTTTCTTGGAAGTAGTAGATGTAGATTGTCAGTCGTTTGGTAAACCTCGACTAGCCTAACAGGCTTACTGTCCCGAACAATGGGGGGAACAATTATGTAGGCTATTTATTCTCTTCATTTAGCGCCATTGTCAACTACATGAATCACAGTTCTATAATATTTAACAGGTGGGCGATAGATTCTACTACGAAAATGGTGGATTGGAGTCGTCGTTCACAGAGGCTCAGTTGGATCAGATCCGGCAGACCAGTTTAGCCAGGATAATGTGCGACAACTCTGACAACCTGGAGATGATGCAGCCACTCGCCTTCGTCCAAGCCGAGCTCGTGTGAGTATTCCAAATTGTATTCGTTGTCTTTGGCTTTATTAATTTTAATAAATTTTAATAAATTTTAATTAATAAATTATTATTAACTTTAATAAACTTTAAACTTAGTAAAGTTAATAATACAAACCCATTTGTTATCAGGCGTCGTCAGGAGTTTGTATAACTTGATTCATATTTCAAAGTGTCTGAATGTCAAGGTTACTTAGTTGTCAATATACTTGTCATTACAGGTTTTCATAATTAGTACATACTTGTAAAACTTCTAACATGATGTACCTGTGCTTTAATTACATAACTATTCATGGTTGAATTAGTAACCTTGAATTAATACCCAAACCCTTCAATATTAGTGATTTTAGCTGTAAATGTCATTTTAAATATCTTATTTAGCCTTTGTTGAAAATCTAAAATTGAGAAATACAACTCCAGTGTTCTTATATATAAACACTAATTAGTTTATTTGTATTACATAAATATTTATAGTAATATTAAAATTAGGCTCCCTGTTATAGTTACTATGCAAGGGTGCCTTACACTGCCCATCCCTTGTCAACGGCAGGATGGGCTGCCGCAGACAGCCTAGTCAGGGCAGGGGTGGGCTGCCGCAGACAGCCTAGTCAGGGCAGGGGCGGGCTGCCACAGACAGCCTAGTCAGGGCAGGGGCGGGCTGCCGCAGACAGTCTAGTCAGGGCAGGGGCGGGCTGCCGCAGACAGCCTAGTCAGGGCAGGGGCGGGCTGCCGCAGACAGCCTAGTCAGGGCAGGGGCGGGCTGCCCCAGACAGCCTAGTCAGGGCAGGGCGGGCTGCCGCAGACAGCCTAGTCAGGGCAGGGGCGGGCTGCCGCAGACAGCCTAGTCAGGGCAGGGGCGGGCTGCCGCAGACAGCCTAGTCAGGGCAGGGGCGGGCTGCCCCAGACAGCCTAGTCAGGGCAGGGGCGGGCTGCCGCAGACAGCCTAGTCAGGGCAGGGGCGGGCTGCCCCAGACAGATTAGTCAGGGCAGGGGCGGGCTGCCGCAGACAGCCTAGTCAGGGCAGGGGCGGGCTGCCGCAGACAGCCTAGTCAGGGCAGGGGCGGGCTGCCGCAGACAGCCTAGTCAGGGCAGGAGCGGGCTGCCGCAGACAGCCTAGTCAAGGCAGGGGCGGGCTGCCGCAGACAGCCTAGTCAGGGCAGGGGCGGGCTGCCCCAGACAGATTAGTCAGGGCAGGGGCGGGCTGCCGCAGACAGCCTAGTCAGGGCAGGGGCGGGCTGCCGCAGACAGCCTAGTCAGGGCAGGGGCGGGCTGCCGCAGACAGCCTAGTCAGGGCAGGAGCGGGCTGCCGCAGACAGCCTAGTCAAGGCAGGGGCGGGCTGCCGCAGACAGCCTAGTCAGGGCAGGGGCGGGCTGCCGCAGACAGCCTAGTCAGGGCAGGGGCGGGCTGCCCCAGACAGCCTAGTCAGGGCACGGGCGGGCTGCCCCAGACAGCCTAGTTAGGACAGGGGTGGGCTGCCCCTAGACAGCCTAGTCAGGGCAGGGGCGGGCTGCCCCAGACAGCCTAGTAAGGACTGGGGCGGGCTGCCCCAGACAGCCTAGTCTGGGCAGGGGCGGGCTGCCCCAGACAGCCTAGTAAGGACTGGGGCGGGCTGCCCCAGACAGCCTAGTCAGGACTGGGGCGGGCTGCCCCAGACAGCCTAGTCAGGGCAGGGGCGGGCTGCCCCAGACAGCCTAGTCAGGGCAGGGGCGGGCTGCCCCAGACAGCCTAGTCAGGGCATGGGCGGGCTGCCCCAGACAGCCTAGTCAGGGCAGGGACGGGCTGCCCCAGACAGCCTAGTCACGACTGGGGTGGGCTGCCCCAGACAGCCTAGTCAGGGCAGGGGCGGGCTGCCCCAGACAGCCTAGTCAGGGCAGGGGCGGGCTGCCCCAGACAGCCTAGTCAGGGCAGGGGCGGGCTGCCCCAGACAGCATACGTCAAACGTATTACAGATTACGCTTACTAATCTGGATCACATGAGCCGGACAACTACCCGAACTGCTTGGCCATCAGTTACCCAAATTTCACTGTTCATTTTAACACATTTTTGAAAATAATGAACGAATTCTTATATTTACACCACAAACAATTTGTATATCCATACATAATAAACCTTTACTTACAGTGTTATAGCAACATTTTCATAGAAATAAAATAGAACTGCAATAACAGAAATGTCAAATTACCTTGATGGGGCTAACAATTGTCTTGCCTACCTTCGGACTGGAATGCTGCATTGTACTTTACAGTGCAGAAATGAAGTTATAATGCACATAACTGCTACTCATATGCATCTTGTTCACCCAAAATATCAATAAAGAAAGTCCTTCAGAAGTATCACTTTGTTGTATTTTGGCTTGTTGACAAGGTCGAGAAATACAGGTACAGTATATCTAACAATGATGGCTTGAAGTAGTATTTTTGAATACATTTTGCTGTTTTAATGTATAATATTTGTAAACATGGGCCGCAGCGCGTCACTGACAAACCAGCCAGCAAAGTTACGTAATTTGGATTACTGTCTCATGATCTGAATCATGAGACACTAATGTGGATTCTCCGAAGAGTATTGGCTTACCTATGCTACATTCACTTCTTGAATATGTAACCTTTATTTGTTATTTCTGACATGGTAATTCTACATTAGAAGTCAATCGATGATGTTAGCTAAAGGCCAACTTTTTTAACTACTTCATATGGTTTACTATGAAGTGGTATATAAACTCTCACAAAACCCAATTTCCAATATGTGTGTGTATATATATATATATATATATATATATATATATATATATATATATATATATTTACAGGAACTTCTTTTCCACAGCTCATAAAATGGAGGAAAAGATCCTGAAAGATATTGTTAATAGGAACGTTACCCCTACAGACAAAAATCAGAAGATACAATTGACGATTTACTATAAAACCATAAAAACGGCCAACCTACTTATGAAAAACTCTCCAGACACAAAGCAGAATGCCTTAAAGGAGACCAACGTCGTCTATGCCTTCAAATACCCACTTGAGAACTGTAAGCCCCAAGGAACTCAGTATATAGGCACGACAACAACATCTCTTTCCAGGCGATTAACAATGCATAAGCAACAGGGCTCCATTAAGGAACATAACCATAACCTCTTCCCACAACCAGACCATCACCAGAGAAGTCTTAACAAACAACACAGAAATCATTGATAGATACAGCGATAGCAGGCGGCTCGATATCTGCGAGGCACTACACATCAAAAAGTTAACACCAGCAATCAATAGCCAATTAATGCACAACTATATTCTACCTATTTCAAGACTCCGTACCAATATAGAAGCATCAAGAGGAAGTATGGGCCAATAGGCCCTTTGCAGTTATTTCCATTCTTCCCTCTCATTTATCCAATTAATACCCATTGTTCCGTGTTCTGTCTTGTGTTGGTCAAAAGTTTAACCTCATCCAAAGCTGTTGCAACATATCACCTCACCCAAGTGTGAGTATATAAGACAAGCTGTTTAGTGTTAGCATAAGTAAAACTCTGTTTAGTGTTTTCAGGTTACAGTTGTGTGTGTGTGTAAACTAAAGTCTTTGAAAATGTAATAAGTTATTACTAAACGCATTCAAGCGTCGCGTCAGACTAGAAATAAAAATGAATTTTGGAGAATTGATTATTCAATTACCATTGACAGGAAAAAGAAACATAAGAAATATTGAGAAAATTCGCGTTAGAATTATTAATCTTACTTTTTCGGTCGTATTTAACATATATATATATATATATATATATATATATATATATATATATATATATATATATATATATATTATATATATATATATGTTCACTTCTCACAGTGATAACTTTGAATAGTAAAAAGTATGTCGCAAAGTGGAATTTTCATACTGAATTAAAAATTATTATACAATTTTCATACTCTAGAATTTTTGTTAAAATGTGAAGTGAACTAAAATGTGATTTTTACATTTTGTTAAATATAAAAATGTGAAATGTGCTTAGTACACATTATTGTTTCCAATTTACTTGCATTAATTGTAGTTATATATATATGTGTATATATTATTTTCAGAAATAAGCGTGCTCTCTGCAAAGTTGGGAACCT
>WNGS01087886.1:0-10809 GCA_020271785.1 Procambarus virginalis
TGCATTTCTATGGAGGACATACCTTTGGGGATGCATCGGACACGGAGTCGGGGAATGTGGACACCAGGGGATGGAGCGTAGAGATGTGTGGTGTCAGGCCCGAGGGGGCCTACAGGAAGGAAGGTAATGGTGGGTGAAAAGTTGGACGCGGGGAATTGGGAGGGTTTGGGATTGTTTGGGACGAGGAGCTAGTGGAATCCAGAGACCTGGTGGGGTAGGACTGACGGACAGGAGGTCGTGGGGCATTGGTGGGAAGGGAAGCGGGCGGTGCGTGGGGAATTGCGGGGATTAAGAAACGCGGGGCCTAGTGAGATTAGTGGGGAATGGTTGGGGGGGGTTGGTGGTGTAAGTGGGGGGGGATGGGGGGAATTGTGAGGGGGGGGGGTGGAGGGGACCTGGGGAACAGGGAAGGTTCAGGGGACAGGGAAAATATACTAGCAGTGACCCCGGACAACACGGTTGTCCGGGTACTTGTCTAGCCTATATATAAAGGTATATATTTATAAAAATAAATGTAAATATTCGTTTTGTTTCAAAATCGCTTATCGCAGAAAGGTCTGCACCGAATTTTTTTTTAAATTTTCACACAACGTTACATTCGCATCCGGGCAGGTCATATATTCACCCCGTCCTCGCAAATCCGTAGTCCAATTATTGACTTATTAAATATGTCAATATTGACTATACTACACATAAAACATAATAGTTTACCTTGAAAAGGTTCATAGAAAACACCGACCTTACCTAACCTTGTTAGTATGTTAAGATAATGCATCTTATTGCTTCGTAATTACAATTATTACTTAACCTATACCTATAATAGGTTAAGAAACAATTGTAATTACGAAGCTATAAGATGCTTATCTTAACATACTAACAAGGTTAGGTAAGGTCGGTGTTTTCTATGAAGCTTTTCAAGGTAAACTATTATGTTTAGTATGGTACCTATGCACGTATTTAATAAGTCAATATTGACTATACGAATTTGCAGGGACGGGTTGTATATATACACATTATATAGATGTCACGTCTGTGACGGGAAAAAAAATTTTTTTTTTTAAAAACTGCATTTTTTTCATGTGTTTTTCATGAGAGGAAAATCTTCAAACCTCTTTACTGATTTCTTTGAAATTTTGACACAACGTTGCATTCGAATAAGAGCGTGTTTTATATACATTCTTTATGCATGCCACACCTATGACAGGAAAAATCGTGCTTTTTTGAAAAAACATCGCCATCTGTTAGACGTAAGAGCAACGAGGGGACGGGGGGAGGGGGAATGGTAGAGAGGATGAAGGGATGGGGGAGTGGGTGATAGTGGGGAGGAGAAGGGAACGGTGGAATGGGGGGATGGTTAGAAGGACGAACAGACGCTGGAGTGGGGAATGTTGGGGGAGGACAAAGGGATGGGGGAGGAATAGTGGGGAGGACGAGGGGATGGGGAAGTGGGGAGAAGGTGTTGGGAGGAAGAGAGGGACGGGTGAGTGAGGAATGGTTGGGAGGATGGAGGACGGGGCATGGGGAATGGTGGGGAGGACTGGGAGACAGGGAAGGTTGCTGTGGTTCAGCAACGGACATGCATTGCTAAGCCACAGCAACGCATGGCCGGGTACAGCTAGAACTGTAATTCATCTATCTACAAGAAACTTAAAGAGCTGCTTAGCTGTAAAGAAGACTTCACAACGTGCATCTCTTCAATCAAATACTCTTAGACGTGAACTTATTGCCCAATCTACTTGTTGAAACACGTGATAATGGAGGCCGCTTGGAGGGGACGGTTAATTCTCCACTAGAAGTTACGGCTTCAGCTGAAATCATGATAAAATTGTAAAGAATGTCTAGATTGATTCAAATATATACCACTATTTCCGATAGATATTGGGGATATGAGAGAAATCGAGACTAACTTGAGTTATTTTGTTGTATTGCCAGTAATGACGAGCAACCTACCCATTGAATAAATGTGCACAAATATACCAATACTAGAAGTACCCGGCCATGCGTTGCTGTGTCTCAGCAACGCATGTGCGTTGCTGAGCCACAGCAACCTTCCCTCTCCCCCAGTCCTCCCCACCATTTCCCGTTCACCCGTCTCCTTGGCCTCTCAACCATTCCCAACTCCACCGTCACCCTCGTCCTCCCCATCATTTCTCACTCCACCATCCCCTCTTCCTTTCCACCATGCTCCATTCCCCTGTCCCTTTGTCCTCCCCACCATTCTCCATTCACCCCATCCCATTGCCCCCACCATCCCAAACTCACCCATCCCCTCGTCATCCCCACCATTCCCCACTCCCTCATCTGATGCCTTCCCAAATGGTCTGATTCTCATGGAACTCATGGTTCCCATGAGAAAATTGGAAACATCAAGTGATCTGATGTTCCCACCACTGAAATATAAGAAAAAACAGTTAAAAATTCAATGAAAATATGAAAAAATATGGTAAACAGCACAGCTCAATATCAAAGCAATACACACAAAATAATTAAATCAAAATGAAACTAAATCAAAATCTATGAAATTTCAATTTAGTAATGCAATCAGAAACATTGAATTGGAATTGTAACATATTTATTATAGCATGTGTGTTGCTCATACATGCAACAGATGGCACTGTTTTTCAAGAAAAGCATAGTTTTACCTGCCACAGGTGTGGCCTCTATTCTTATATTTACGAAATAAACTTTTATGTTAAACAACACAGCTCAATTCCAACACAATGTCACCCAAATAATTAAATAAAAAATTAAATAAATAAAAATCATTGAAAATAAAATTTATCAATGCAATCAGAAACATTGAAATAGAATTCGTGACATATTTAGTATAGCATGCATGTTGCTATTATGTCCAACAGATGGTGGTGTTTTTCAAAAATGCATGTTTTTACCTGTCACAGGTGTGCCATCTATATAGTAGGCATATAATAAGATGTGCATATTTGAATGCAACGTTGTGTCAAAATTTCAAAGCAATCGGTGAAAAAATGTCGGAGAATGCAGCATGTGTTGCTCTTACCTCTCACAGATTGTGCTGTTTAAAAAAAAAAAAAATTCCTGTCACACGTGATGTATGTATATAGTAGATATATAAAAAGATGTCCCTATTCAAATGCAACGTTGTTTCATAATTTCAAAGCAATCGGTAAAGAGGTTTCGAAGATTTCCTTCACATGAAAAACAGATGAAAAACACAGTTTTTCAGAAAAAGCATGTCTTATTTTACCATCACAGACTTGAAATCTATATAGTATGTATATAAAAACCTGCTCGGATGTGAATGGAACGTTGTGTGAAAATTTCAAAGCAATCAGAGAAGAATTTTCGGAGATTAGCGGTTATGCACAAACGAACATTTCCATTTTTATTTATATAGATTAGCAGGAACAAAGATAAATTTTGCTCGCTGGAAAGGTGTTCAGTAGTTGGTGGAGTAACTTTCGATCCCTGACACCTGCTGCTGCAGACTGTTGAATTATGGGCCAGTATTACGTGCTCAACTAAACACAACAACTACACTGCTGACAACTGTCAGCCGTGCAGTTGAACACGCTGTTAACACACTGTATCTTACTGAAGCGACCATACGAGTCATAAATACTCATACTTCTCCCAAGTAAAACAGAAACAAGCAACACTTAGTGGGCCGGTCAGAGGCTTAGTGCCCGCGCAGGAATATCCCTGCCCCCCTCCCCCCAAAAAATACGCTGTCAATGGTGTCTCTCTCTTTCTTCTTCGCCGGGATATGCATACGCAGTATGCTCCATAGGAATCCAGAGCGTAAAGTAATTTACTTACTCGTAATTAATTAGAGAGGTAAGGAGTTATGACAAATATTAATGTCTTAATAAATACATTAAATCATAATACTATTTCTCGTATGGGAACTTGTTTAATTAAGACTGCGTGAAATAAACGAAGAAGGTTTAGTGTAGACTTATTTTACCTCGCAATATTATCTACAGGAGTAATCAATCTGATTACATGATCGAGTTCAGTAAGCAATAATATGCGAAATAAGCAAACTTTTTCATAGAAGATTATCTTTAGAAAGGGTAAGCAAATAACTGGACTCGGTAGAATTCCAATAATATATAGAATATTTCAGGTTTCACCCTGATACAACAACCTGGCGCCATGAAGACTAGGAAGGATTTGGCTAAAATTGCGTTGCAATATAAAAACATTACTTTGGATTATTTTGTGAATTAGTAATGAAGTAAATGCTATTGTTAGCAAATAAATGAAGGTTAAATGTTAGTTATTTCCAACATAACTATGGGTGAGGAAATCTCATGTCGCAGTTCACTGTTGAGTACTGACGTACCTATTCCTGCACTGAATTTTTATCATAGAGTTAGTAGGTTAGTACGTACATAACGGATGTCCCGAATCTGCTACAGCAGATAAGACTCTAAGTCTTTCTGGGGACCCAAAATTAAAGGCTGTAACTTTAGAACGTTACTTCAACTAAAACAAGAACTTTCTAAATCTACAGTAGACCGAAGGAATCATGTCGCTATGACGTGTAATGATCAAATTGCTCAGTCACTGAATGGTCTGCAAATTCAAAATTCTCAGGAATAGATGGTATTAACATATAGTCTGTATTCTACGTGATTATACATGAAATGATATATAAAATTTATATGATTATATCATTCAAAATCAAGAATGCTTCGAATCTACAGTGAGGTCGCTGTCTAGGGTCATAGTGATTTGTAACTGTTGAGTTACTGGACATCAACCCATCACCGTATCATCATGATCGAATTAAATTCGAATGATAAGCTATCTGCACTTAGTCAGAATTAAAGTATTGTTGAAGCTTCAGCTTACATTGATGAGCGGTAACTCTAGGTGGTCGTGTGCTATGTTGAGCAACATTAC
The DNA here is from genome assembly GCA_020271785.1 of Procambarus virginalis. Lineage (NCBI taxonomy): Eukaryota > Metazoa > Arthropoda > Malacostraca > Decapoda > Cambaridae > Procambarus > Procambarus virginalis. Next base: position 4,891 of record WNGS01087886.1, read on the forward strand.
TATCTTTGAAACTTGTAGTAAATTTACCTCTGTGGAACAGTTATGTTCAGCTAATTCTAGAGGTGCTAACTTCTCCAGGGTTTTCAATGTAGTAATACCTCGGAACCTTAACTATCTGTTGGATACCTTGGCGATCGGGATGGACATCGACAATCTTGCCTATAGGCCAATCTGACCTAGGTCCGTCACTGTCAACTGCGACTAGATCGCCTGGTTTCTGTTGAACTTTATTGAAGGGGCTGGCAGCTCCTTAATGCAACCCGTCCTCACACAAGACAGCACATATATGACTTAATGCTTAAAGTCTATATGTTGAATGTGATTTAGTACATATGTGATATATTCCCAGTTACCTTTTTTACCAAGGCCCAAACTCTTCCTCACGTACCAATTTACGTCTCACAGTACCCGTCCATCAACGTAGATAGCAGAATAGTCGTGATTGGTTCAATTATAACGAAAATTGTAGTTTTCAGGACCCACATGGGTTGTGAAATTTACCTACTATTGTCCATGCTCTTAGAATATTACAGATCAGCTACATCCTGTTGAAGGCTCGTAGTTTTGTTTTGAGAAATATTAGTTGTTCTTAGTAAATTAAAATAAGCACTATAAATTATTACATAGAATACAGTGCTTCACCAATCAATATTATATACGATAGTCTGTGCTTTAAAAGAATTTAAAGAATGTTTTGTAGGAACGCTAACAGAAAACGATGTTACGTTGGAATGTCTATGGGGCAAACTACGGCAAACAAGACGGTATGGTGTCTACTATAGCAACTATAGGATGGGTATATTGTCCACTACCACCTGTTAGGTGAGTAAGGGGTCCAATACCACCCACAAGATGGGTATGGGGGGTCACATCCACCCGCAGGATGGGTATGGGGATCACATCCACTTATAGAATGGGTATGGGGTCCAATAACACCCACTGGATGTGTATGGCGTCCATTGACGCCCACAGGATGAGTATAGGGTCCAGTATCGCCCACAGGATTAGTATATAGGGTCCACTGCCGCCCACAGGGTCGGTAGGGGGTCCACTACCGCCCACTATCGCAGAGTGCACTCCTGGCATTGAACGCACATAGCAGTGACACCCATAAAATAGTCAGTGATATTCGAATGAATGTTTTAGCTGCAAAACAAAACAGATTTGAAATTAAATTCCTATGGAGACCATCACATGTTGGCATCTCGAGGCATGACACCGTTGATATGCTTGCAAAGACAGCCTGTAGAAAACCAGTGGTAGAAATTGATATGGGTGTTTCATTAGCAGTGACAAAGAGAATACTTAAACAAATATCTAATGAAGATCTCACCGACCTAACAAATTCACAAAGACCTGAAATTTGTAGCATTAAATATTATGATAGATATCGTGAGGAGACATTCACATATGGGACTAATAGAACAGTGCAGTCTCTGTGGTGTAGTGGTAAGACACTCGCCTGGCGTTCCGCGAGCGCTATGTCATGGGTTCGTATCCTGGCCGGGGAGGATTTACTGGGCGCAATTCCTTAACTGTAGCCTCTGTTTAACGCAACAGTAAAATGTGTACTTGGATGAAAAAGCGATTCTTCGCGGCTGGGGATCGTATTCCAGGGACCTGCCCGAAACGCTACGCGTACTAGTGGCTGTACAAGAATGTAACAACTCTTGTATATATCTCAAAAAAAAAAAAAAAAAAAAAAAAAGAACCCGGCAATGTGATGTTATAGTGGCCAGAATTCGCCTGGGATATAGACGTATCTGGCAGCTTTCTCAAAACTCAAAAGTCAAGTACCTAAATAAACATTTGATTTGACATTTGATTTGAGTACACAATGTGTCAACTTTGTGAAAGAGAAAACATGCACTCTCTTGAACATTATATTGTAGAATGTCCCATATTGTCTGACTTTCGCCCTCCTGCGCTGAGGTATGCTGAACTGTGTAATTACTATATGAGTACTGGAACACTTGATGATATATTGGACTTGTATCCAAGATTGACCATGTAATGTATCATTTATACAATGTATGTATGTGATGTAACTATATAAACTGAGCTTGTAAAAGCACCTTAATCACCTTCAGTGATTAAGTGCTTAATTGCACACTAGTTTCTCTGTCAGCTATCTCACCCTGTCAGAGTAAAAGAGACAAATGTATGTGAATGCATGTGTGTGTATATATATGCATGTATATATGTATATGTACGTATATATGTGTGTGTGTGTATGTATATGTATGTGTATAAAGTACATATGGAAACTGATCAGAATTGCATTTCACCTTTGTAAATGCACATTCATGACACTTCGAACACTTTATGTAGGGCATACGTAAATCTGTGTATCTATGTATTTAGGTACGTAGGTTAGCTTAGCATTTTAAGAGTAACAAATGTTCCGAACCATAATGGAAACAGACCCAACTATGGGATGGGTTAACCCAAGTAACGCGTTTCCAAAAGGGTCGCCCATGTTGGAAAAGACGAACGCCGAAAGAATATTGTTGAAAACATCTTGATGACTTATTAAACCAAAATTATTTATTAATCAGAAGAAAGACAAAAACGCGACCTATCTGTAAAACGTCTACCAGACAAATATTTTAATTAAAACCGAAGATATTTGTAGTTGTATAAAAGGGGCAGTTTTCATCGCTCGTCGAGCTCGAAAACTGCAGCATTCATCTCAGAACCATGCCTATTTCACGCAGATTCCTTAATAAACGTAAGAGTTTTTATATGTCACAAGAAAGATAGAAATATAAGCTTCATTCTAAATACATTACCATGGGCATATTTAAATTTAAAGGGAAGATAGGTGTACTTTTGTAATAGCCGAGCTCCGACCCCGGACAGATCGATCGACCAAGCAACTCTCTCAGAACAATGTATATTTCACGTGAATTCGTTAATAAACATATATGTTTTATATGTCTCAAGAAAGGCAGACATATAAGCTTCACTTTAAACACTTTACCATAGACATATTTAAAGTTCTAATGAAGATACATGTATTTTAAAAATTACGGAGCTCCGACCCCGTACAGACTGAACGACAGAGCAATTCTCTCTCAGATCAATGTTTATTTCACGTAAATTCGTTAATAAACACAAATGTTATACATGTCTTAAGCAAGATAGAAATATGAGCTTCATTTTAAATACATTACAATAGACATATTTATAGCTCAAGTGAAGATACATATGTTTTTATAGTAGCGCTCAGTAGCTTGTCGGGCATGTAGTGCAGACGCCTACCCACTTGCCGTTAATTTGTATAATTAACAAAGATACGCTAATAAAGCCTAAAGTCTTATATGCCTCCAGAAAGACCGAGATATGAACATTATTATGATTGCACCAAATAAAATAAATCATGTTCGAGGACAAAGATATATCAATTTTAAATTAAGTTTCGACTCTTGCTCGGGCGAGAGAGATGGGGCGACTCTCGCCCCATCTATTGGAGATTCTGTCCACTAAAGACCCAAAGCTACTCAAACCCTCTAGCATTATTTAAGTAATGAAGTAATATGGTATATTTACTCACTATAATGTGGGTGCTGAATGCAGAACATGAGAAAACATATATTTACTCCAAACCAATATAATTTCAATATGAAATAAGTAAATAAGTAGCATCAAAGGATGTCGACGGTCCAAGCGTCAATGTTGTGGAGCGACTTATCCAAGATATATCGTTGTTTGGAAAGTGTTTGTTGGCATATCCAGTTGTTGCACTTCTGCCGATGTAGACCTGACAAAATGTAAACTGTGTCAACAAAATTATTCGCACACCCTCCGTCACTATGTGATGGAGTGCGAAAAGATACGTGAATTTAGAGACAATTCTATAACCAATGTTCCAGCGATGTGTAAATATTTCATTCAAAATGATCTGCTACCAGAAATTTTAGCCAAATATCCCCAGTTTGCTAACTGTAGGTAGTAACTGAGTGATTGTAACCTATCCACCGCTGTCCACTGGATGGGGGGCGGTGTGCAGGACAAACATATAAATTGTGACACTAGCTCTCCACATATGTCAGTTGCTTAATTTAGAACCTGTACTTGAGGTCGATCTCGAACCCATTGTTGATGTGACGACTTATATTGAATTTTGTAACTAGCTCATCAAGATTGTAACTTGCTTAGCTAAATGAATTGTGGGGCTCAGTCCCTGAGCTCAATATGTGCCTCTGTAACCCTTTCCACTACCGCCCACAAGATGGGTATGGGGTGCATAATAAATGAACTAAACTAACTAACGCACTTCTTAGTTTAGTTCATTTATTATATACCCCATACCCATCTTGTGGGCGGTAGTGGAAAGGGTTACAGAGGCACATATTGAGCTCAGGGACTGAGCCCCACAATTCATTTAGCTAAGCAAGTTACAATCTTGATGAGCTAGTTACAAAATTCAATATAAGTCGTCACATCAACAATGGGTTCGAGATCGACCTCAAGTACAGGTTCTAAATTAATCAGCTGACATATGTGGAGAGCTAGTGACACAATTTATATGTTTGTCCTGCACACCGCCCCCCATCTAGTGGGCAGCGGTGGATAGGTTCCCAGCAAACACAGAACGTTTGTGGACGTTTTTAAATGGTGCCACAAAGGTAATTTTGTAACTTTTAAGATAAATACGTATTTCTGACGTCCTTAAAACCATTAGATATAACTAAAAACATATATTCTTGAGACACAGGTTTCTAAGATTCATGTAAAAAATTTAATATAATAGTGAATGCTATGGAATTGTAATGTTTTCATGCTTTATATTTAAGAATATATAATTTTCAGTCAACATTTGGTTTTTTTTTGTTTACTCTTTGTAAACCTATCCAATTTACGTTCTTATAACATAAATATAACATTTATATGACGTCAATATAACGTTATTTACACGACATCATTACGTTATTATGATGTTATATTAACGTATAATTCCTGTATGAAAAGCAGAAAATAATTTTGAACTTTGTTTTAAACCTTGTAAAGTTACCATAAAACTTGGAATAAGTGGGTAAGCATACTTTACTTATGAAAATATAGAAACAAATCAACAAAAACATTTTAACATAAAAAACATATAGTACATAAACATAACAAATTAACTATGCGGGAGGTTAATTGGAACTCTGTAATATTGCATACATGAACCAATTTTTACACTTGTTTCGAGTTCTGTTTTGTGTTGTACTTTTAATACCCTATTAATGTCCCCTTTGTTATGTCCATTCATCATATTGTGCACCTCTACCATATGTCACTCCTAATTTTTCGCCTTTCTAGAGAATGTAATTTAAGCTTTGACAATCTTTCTTCGTATGACAGGTTTCTAATTAGCACTTTCGCCCACTAATGACGAAGTATGGAGTCAAAATTTAGCTGCTAAATGTCCTCTAATGGAGTTTATATGCACTCGCTTTTGGCTATACGCTTTTGGAGTTTATTTGCATTTAAACCTGTAGAAAATTCTATTGCGAACACATTGATTCCAAATTGATAAACCTAGGACGAGAATTGAGGTGACAATTAAAGTGAAAAGAGTATTCACTCTCTGTATTAAAAGGCTCTCTAATGGAAGGCCAGGCACTGCATAGCACTCTCTGTCTGGGTAACGCGGCCTGGCCTGCTTTCATCACGTCAGCGGGTGGAGTGTGTTCGCAATAGAATTCTGTACAGGACTAAAGGCATATAAACTAAAAAAAAACCGGCTTACCATCCCAACAAACAGAGAAAGCGAGAGCGCGTTACCCTGGAGTGCACAAGAGCGATAAATGTATACAACTCTTTTCACTTTGGTCACCTCTAATTCATCCTAGGTCTTCATTTGATATCAATGTGTTCGCAATAGAATTCCCAACGGGAGTGTATGCATAAAATGTCAAAAACAGCAGTGCG
>WNGS01087896.1:0-12576 GCA_020271785.1 Procambarus virginalis
ACTTCCAACATTGTATTTTTCTCTTCATCCCTCATTCCATTTTTAACCATTCTTTATGTGCACTCCGTAGCATTCTCTCCCACCCCTTACTTGCTGATCATTGGAATATTAAATTTCTTAGGTCCATGCGTCTTGCTTCCCCTGCCCCCGTTTTTTCCCTCTGTACTAATTTCTCTATGTTCTCGACCATGTCCTCGTAAAAACTATCAACACAGAGCGGCGTGTATTGTTGATACCAATCTCCCATATTTTGAATAAAATAATTTTTCATATCTTTATTAATATTTAGCCTTTTCCTTTGAAAGTGGACTTGTTTTTTCCCCAGTGGTAATTCAACGTTCAAGCAAAGTGGTCACTAAGTAGTTCCCGAACAACCCGAGCCTCCCCCATAACCCCTGAGAGTTTAAAAGGCAGGCATAGTCAAGCCGTCCTCCCCTGATGTGAGTTGGTTCATCGTTTCCCAAGAGACAGGTATCTGGATGATCTTGTAGAAACTGTAACCACTTGACCCCATTAGCATTAATACTACCCACTGTCCCAAGGCTTGTGTGCCGAGCATTAAGGTCCCCAATGACCAGTGAAGGATTAGTATAATGCAGTCAGGTAGATAGTTAGCGTCGAAGCAGTTCCTGGAAACATACAAATAACTACAATAAATTCCCCTTCCCTTAATGATAATTTAACACAGACACTCTCTATACCTTGCGTTTTTGACGGCGGTTCTACTAATCTGCTGGTATGGAGTTCTTAACATAAATCGACGTGCCTCTGATGTTATTTGCGGCGAAGAGGTGAAACCCTTTATAGCCATTTAATTTCAATAAGCCTTCATCCCCTGTCTCCTGAAGAGCTACAACATCAATATCATTTCCCATCACATAACAATGAACATCTGTAACCCTGTTTCTTAAACCATTAACATTCCATGACAACACTTTCAGTCTAGGGTGATCCATTATTAAACAATTCACTGTCTAAGTCATCCCCAATAAGTTCACTAAATGATAGCCATACCTTGTATAATATCTCCCACCTCCTCCCAAGCTCACCAGTAAAAGCGACATTGCGGTTCTCAAGAGATTTTTTCAGTCCTGTGACGTCCATTATTGGCCCAAATGATTCCTTCATTTTATGTGTAATTATAGGGTTCTTCCTTTCACAACGACTATCATCATTCACACACACTTCACTTTCCTTCATTTCATCACTCAATATTTCATTATTGCCCTCAACCACTATGTCCTGACTTTCCTTCACTGTTTTGTGATTTTCCTTGACCTCCTGAACGTTTAATTTCGCCTCGATGGACTCGATTCTCTGCCCAAGATTTCGGAGGAACTCACCAACTTTTCTTAGTTCAGCCCACACCTCCTTGACCATATCATTATGGCCCTCTTTCTGAGCCCCAGTAACCACTTCACTCACCGTTACACCGTCACTGCCGGAGTCCTGAGTGTTGGCGTGGCTGCTTGTTGCTTGAGCCTGTCGAAGTAAAGGTGACTCCTTTACCCATGCATTCGTCCGGTTCACTGGCGCTGTTTGGGGCAGACTGTTTTGCTGTGCTCCCGGTGTCTGGGTAAGAGCTCTTGCTTGCTCTGTAACATTCACCGGCCGGGGAACATCCATACTCGGCCTCTTGCTACACACAGCCGAGCTCGCGTTGTGAACACCTCCACAGTTGCAGCATCTGGGAACTATTTTCTCACCCAGATTAAGTCTGCTTCTACACACATTAGAGAGGTGAGACTTTCCGCAGAATCGACATCGTGGATCATGTTGACATCTCCAGGATTTGTGCCCCCATCTGCAGCATTTCAGGCATATTACGGGCTCTTCTACATACTTTGCTACATGCCTGTAGCCAGCCCCAGTGATGAACACTCTCTCGGGAACTTCACCTCTCACTAGAGCCACCACCTGGTTCCTAGCTTCACCTTTAATAAGGTGACGCTTGGCCGACACAAATCGTTGGTCGTCGAGGATGAATGCGGGGTCTAGAATCTGAGGGTATTTATATATAATTACCTTCGTCAGCTTCTCGTTCCCCTCCGGTATTTCCATCACAATTCCATCATATCCTTGCTGGGTAAGATACTCCACTGCCTCCATAGAACCTACCGTTAAGTAAGGTCTGTTTACACCTTCCTTCAGCAGGGGCTCGAACTTGCGGTGTTCTCTTCCAAGTTTGACTGTCCACAGCAGCTTCTGATGATAGGCCAGCTTGCATGAGGCAGGGAAGAGAAGCCTCCATCTCCGCTGGAGGCTTCCGCTGGAGGAGGAGGTCCTTCCTGACCTCGTTCCCTCCGTTCGTCGACATCAGTCTCGGCGACGTTCTTCATTCTCTTGTCGTTTCCGTTAAGCGTACCATTACTGTCTACACTACGACTTGCATCCTTTCTTCTCCGTTTCTTCTGATTCCTTGTTAGCACGTCTTGATACTCGCCCTCCTCTTCTGACTGGCTGCTTTCGGAGTCCATGTTATTGCTATGGGAAGTAGCCAGTTCCTCTGGTGACTGAGTCTCCATCTCAGTACCCAGCATGGGGGGAGGGGGGGGGGAAGGCGATTGTACTAGTCAGTCTCCCTATGTGTAGACTGAGCTAAACACCCATACCAACTTCACCCCTAGGCGCGGAGCAGGTATCTTGACCCGACCGCGTCCCAGGTAAGACTGGATGTCCACTTCATTTGTGTCTTCCACTTCACCAACGTAAAGTGCACATTCATCGTGCACAGCGTATGCCATTTTTCAATATTGTTGCACAAAACGTCACAGGAAATTAGGAAAGTTTGTTACAAAACTCTGGGAAACTTGTAATGCGTGACAAGCAAGAGCAGTAGTATGTCTACACCGCCCAGGTCGACCAACAACTGAACCATGTGAGGTCAGCAGACACTGACCAGGTCCACCAACTCCATCTGATTGTAAGGTGTGAAATAATACTATAGTGTATTTTTCAATCGCGTTGCCAATTATTTGATTTAAACCCACACTCTCAAGAAAACGTGTACATCACAAAACTTATATATATAATGTAGGTATATATTAGTTAGTCTTCATACATTTAAAACTTTCTAAGCAAATTGTCAGGTCGCTAAACTAAATGCTACCAATTCTCTTGGTCTGTTAAGATGAACCTTTCCCCCCCCCCCTCTCTCTCCCATCTTCTCTCTCTCTCTCCCATCTTCTCTCTCTCTCTCCCATCTTCTCTCTCTCTCTCCCATCTTCTCTCTCTCTCTCCCATCTTCTCTCTCTCTCCCTCTTCTCTCTCTCTCCCTCTCTCTCTCTCTCTCTCTCTCTCTCTCTCTCTCTCTCTCTCTCTCTCTCTGACACACACACACACAGTTAGGTCACTAGATTCATGGAAACCAATGACCTCCACAATCCAGGCCAACATGGATTTACAGCAGGAAGATTTTGCCTCTCACAGCTACTTGACCACTATGACAAAATCACTGAGGCATTAGAGGAAAAACATAATGCAGATGTCGTATACACAGATTTTGCAAAGGCATTCGACAAATGTGACCATGGAGTGATTGCACACAAAATGAGGTCAATGGGTATAACTGGTAAAGTAGGATGCTGGATACTCAATTTCCTGTCGAACAGAACACAAAGAGTAACAGTCAATCAAGTAAAATCGAGTCCGAGCGCAGTTAAAAGCTCCTCAAGGTACAGTCCTTGCACCACTACTGTTCCTTATTCTCATATCAGATATAGACAAAAACACAAGTCACAGCTTCGTGTCATCCTTTGCAGATGATACAAAAATGAGCATGAAAATTACCTCTGCTGAAGACATTGATAAACTACAAACAGATATTAACAAAGTTTTCGATTGGGCAGCAGAAAATAACATGATGTTTAACGGTGATAAATTCCTGGTACTCAGATACGGCAAAAAATGAGGATCTTAAACATTATACAGGGTACAAAACACAATCGAATCTGCCCATAGAAGGAAAACAGCGTGTGATAATTAATTAAATGAGCATAACCAAGCAAGTATTGATATGAGCTACGAGGAGAGACTACGGGAATTAAACCTCACTTCATTGGAAGACAGAAGAGTTAGGGGGGACATGATCACCACATTCAAGATTCTCAAGGGAATCGACACGGTAAAGACAGGCTATTTAACACAAGGGGACACAGGTGGAAACTGAGTGCCCAAATGAGCCACAGAGATATTAGAAAGAACTTTTTTAGTGTCAGAGTGGTTGTCAAATGAAATGCATTAGGAAGTAATGTGGTGGAGGCTGACTCCATGCACAGTTTCAAGTGTAGATATGATAGAGCCCATTAGGCTCAGGAACCTGTACACCTGTTGATTGACGGTTGAGAGGCGGGACCAAAGAGCCAGAGCTCAAGCCCCGCAAGCACAATTAGGTGAGTACACACCTTGTCAAGCTCAAGACGAAGATTGAAAACATTCTGTGGTATGCCACTTGGCTAGTTCCAGATCTAAGAGGCATGAGTTACGAGGACAGGCTGCGGGAAATGCACCTCACGACACTGGAAGACAGAAGAGTAAGGGGAGACATGATCACTACCTACAAAATTCTCAGAGCAAATGATAGGGTACTTAAAGATAAACTGTTTATCACGGGTTGTACGCGAACAAGGGGACACAGGTGGAAACTTAGTACCCAAATGAGCCACTTGGACGTTAGAAAGAACTTTTTCAGTGTCAGAGTAGTTAACAGATGAAATGCATTAGGCAGTGATGTGGTGGAGGCTGACTCCATACACAGTTTCAAATGTAGATATGATAGAGCCCAGTAGGCTCAGGAATCTGTACACCAGTTGATTGACAGTTGAGAGGCGGGACCAAAGAGCCAAAGCTCAACCCCCGCAAGCACAAATAGGTGAGTACACGTACACACACACACACAAACATACACACACTAATGCTCCTATTCACCTTGCAGTAAATAGGAACTTGGAAGTTAGAAAGCTGCTACAGGCTGCATCCTGGGGCTGTGTGTGTGTGTGTGTGTGTGTGTGTGTGTGTGTGTGTGTGTGTGTGTGTGTGTGTGTGTGTGTGTGTGTGTGTGTGTGTAAAAATATATGTTGTTTAGATATGATGGAGGAAAAGAGGTCGAGAGTCGGTACGTTAGACAACCAATGCTTAGAAAGGCGGGGTCCAAGAGCTAACAGCTAAATCCTGCAAATAATAAATCAAAATATTTAATACACACACATACATGTTTTACATGAATTTGGCTGAGGGCGACCACAGATGGTCTCGACGGGGCAGGAAGTCGGCGGTTGCTCAAAGGCCTCCCTCATCCTCCACGTACCTGAGGATTTTTCCGGCTTAATTTTAAACGGAAGTAATGTCTTGGCATTTACGGCTTCAGCGGGTGGGTGGGCCAATGGGGTTTATTACACTATGAGCAAAAAACAATCGCCTGTTCTCTATTTTATATTGCCACTTGTTGAGCTTGAAGCTGTTGCACACAAGGGGATTAATATCTGGATTAATATCTTTCAATATTTCCAGTATTTTTAAAGGTATTGTTTAAATACCGAAGATACTGTTATTGGACACCGCTTAATTGACAATGTCTCAACAACGCAGGCTAAAGATGTGCGTGGCTCCTGCTATTGCAATGATGCTCATTTGCTTTTCAATGATGCACCTTAGTTGCCCCCCCTCTCTAACTTACCGTTCTAAATACCCCTTCTCCATCTTCCGCAAACATTCCCCCATCACACATCTCTCCCCTTCAACAACTAGTCAATTAGCACCCTTGTGTTTGGTATACAGGTTTGTGCGTATCCTATTCTCGAGTGACCTGACCCGCGCTCCGGCTTGTTAATTGTTTTTAACTTACTGTATTCTAATTTTCTCTTCCCCCACCCTTTCTCTTCCCTTTCTCCTTACAATTATCGGAATATACTATATATATAGTATATATATATATATATATATATATATATATATATATATATATATATATATATATATATATATATATATATATATATACATATATAAATAATATGGAATATTACCGAAAGGGTGAGCTTAATGATTCTAACACGAATGTTCTCAATATTTCTTATGTTTTTCTTCTCTGTCGGGGGAAGTTGAAAAATGAACTCTGCAATGTTCATTTTCAGACTATATTGCATAGATATATATATGCATACATATGTTAATGATAATGTTTTTTTAGAGCAAAGTACATACATACATACATAAATACAACCATACATACATACATACATACATACATACATACATACATACATACATACATACATACATACATACATACATACATACATACATACATACATACATACATACATACATACTACATACATACATACATACATACATACATACATACACATACATACATACATACATACATACATACATACATACACACATTTATTTAACACATGTGGTACACGCACAATGGGACACAGGTGGAAGCTGAGTATCCAAATGAGCCACAGAGACATTAGAAAGAACTTTTTCAGTGTCAGAGTAGTTAATAAATGGAATGCATTAGGCAGTAATGTGGTGGAGGCTAACTCCATACACAGTTTCAAATGTAGATATGACAGAGCCCAGTAGGCTTAGGAATCTGTATATCAGTTGATTGACAGTTGAGAAGCGGGACCAAAGAGCCAGAGCTCAACCCCCGCTACCTCAACTAGGTGAGTACATACATAAGATATAAAACAGTGGAGGATTCCCAGGTAGAACAATGAACCTACAATGTCCATTACCCCTTTACCCTGTTGTCCCTAACTACACAACTATACAAGAGTCATTAACACGTGAAATGGCTGATCCCCATCACGATAGCATGGGGACCAATTGCCTGACCCCGCAGTCCGTCTTGCTCTTCAAATAATTTTTGGGTTAACATGAAAACCTCTCTCGAGTTTATCTCTCTAATGTTGTTTCCCTATCTTTCATTTTATCCTTTATTATGCCCCAATTAATCATCCATTGAGTGGTAGTTAAACTGAACCCAAATTTAATAATTCCTTTTGCTAAGCAAGGTACATACTTGATAAGTCAGATATATTTCTCTCTCGAGAAAATGTGTCTTCTTGTATATAAATGAATAAATAAATTCGTTTGTTTAATTCTAATGCTTGTAGGCGAGAACAGTTGTGAACGCCAGCTAGCGCACAAGTACATGAACGCCCAAAATACTTTTACACAAAAGACATGTACAGACAGGCGTGTGGCTTCTGACTTCTTTTTTATTGATTAATATTAAATATTAGGAGCTTAACTGTAATATTTATCATTTTATACAAGTATAACTATCACATAATAAATATAAAAGGAGTTTATCCAAAAACTAACAGAAGTGTTGTGTTTTGTGCGTTGTATCGTGTTTGTGGGCATTCCGGGTGTGTTGTGTTTACGCTGGCGGGCGGCGTCCTTACGGACTCCGGACTATGTCTATTACATCACTAAACTTCATTAAATAACTATATGCCTGTTAAGTGGAAGATTTTAATTGTTAATAGCATTATATTGTCGTTTTAATATGGAACACGTACACATATGCGAAACGTCGAAAGCTGGTGTCCGAAGTTGTAAATATCTTAGTGTGCGATGTTGTCAATGTACGGAGTGACTTGTATCCGGTAAACACAGCATCCGCTCCCCCTCCTCACTCACCCCCTTCAACTCAACTTGAATCTCTAGCTTTAGAATTCATCCAATCTATGGCTCCCTGTCTAAACTTCAAACCTCTCAGAAGTAACCCATGGCTGCAGAAACTTCACAACCTTGTGCTAAGTCAATCTGAAGCTATTTCGGCCCTCCAAGCCACAGTCACCCAACAACAACATACCATAGATCGCCTCCTTGAATCATCGACGAACAACAACCAAGAAATTCTCAACCTACAAACTGTTGCAAATGATGCAATGGATCAAATACGGAAGGTTCAGGCAGAGGAAACCCTCTCAGCTCAAAGTGACCTCCTTCAAAAGCTGGAAAAACAGATCAATCTCCTTCACATTCACCAGGCGGCTTCCGAAGATGACCTAGAGCAACAACAACTTCATGACTCCCTGATAATTAGCTCTACTGATCTACCTGAGGAACAACAAGGTGAGAATTGTTGTAACATAGCCCACACCCTAATTAATTCAAAGATCAAAGTCAATGTTGCTATCAAATCAGCTATCAGGATAGATAAAAACAGTCCCCGTAGCAATAGGAGATTGCTCATCAAACTTGCAGATCCCTCTGTTAAGTCTGACCTTATACAATCAGCTGCTAAGCAAAAAACCAACCTCTATATAAATGAGTGTCTTACAAAGCAGCGTGGATCCCTCCTCTTCAGGCTGCGTCAATTTCGCAAACGGAACCCTGGTCTTATCAAGCAGTGTTACACTAGGAATGGAACGATCATTGCTAAGAAGGAAAGTGCAGGAAAAAGATATGAAATAAAGTGTGACCAACAACTACTGGCCTTCTTTAGTGATTGTGGTATATCGGAAAACCTGAACCCGACCAATGCCAGTACTTAAAATAACTCATTCAGTGCCTGAGCCTAACCTAACTTAATCTAACTTTGTCCAAGGTGCTGTCTCTGCATTACCATTTACCAAATGTTCTCTCATTCATATGATCTTCTAAATAATCCGTCAAGTCTCCATGCACTTATCCAAGCATCTACCTCATTATCATTGTAAAATTTTGCTCTTAAATCTAATCTTACCCTATTTTTAAAATTTAAATTTAATTGTATTGATTTATGTCCTCTATTGTAAAGTAATTATTGATCTCACTTTGTTCTCTTAATTAAGTTCATACTAATTCTATATTAATAACTAAGCTAATTAAAACTTATTATCTTTAAGATTATTTTACTTTACATTTATCATTTGACAAATTTTTTTTTTATATAATCATCTTGACTGTCTCTACCGATTTTTTGTTCTCTCCACCAAACTTGTGTTTCCTCCATGGCTATCTAGTGTCCTTCTCCTACTTCTATTTGTTTATTTTCTTTTGTTTATTTGCATTTATTGTTGTGTTTTGCTATAATTATTCTTTAATTTTAGTAGTCTTAGTACTTTGTAAGCTTTTATTGTATTGTTATATTATTGTATTGTTGTGTTTTGCTATAATTAACTTTTCTATTGAAAAGTAATTATTGATCACATTTTGTTCTCTTAAATAAGTTCATACTATTTCTGGTTAATAACCAGCCTTTTATGCAGACAAGTATAGACCCAGAACTAAACCTCTTATCCACTATCTATGACAATCATCACTTTAATGATCTGAACTGCAGATATTTTACAGCAAATGATGTAAACAATGTATTATCACATAATCACAATATCTCTGTAATCAACTTAAATGTTAGATCCCTAGGTAAACACTTCGATGATGTTAGTGCCTTAATTGAAACTATTGACAACAAATTCACTTTTATTGTACTTACTGAAACATGGTTGAAAGAGGATACTACTCAACTCTTTAACATGCCTAACTACTTGGCAATTCACAACTGTCGTCAAACTCAGAGAGGTGGTGGTACTGCTCTTTACTACCATCATGAACTAACATGCTTAAAAGTAATTAGAACTAGAGACTGCTGTGGGGAGTATATCTTCGCCAGTTTCAGAGTAAAGGGTACCGAGTCTATCCTGTCTGTGGGAGCAGTCTATAGGATTCCTAACACTGATGTGCCCGAATTCAATTCAAACCTTAGAAATCTAATACTCGATAACAGACTTAACAAAAACCATCTAATTATCGCAGGGGACTTTAATATTGACCTCTGCGAGCCTGAGCACCCTACTACTGTTAGCTTCCTCAACTGTATGAATTCCTGCTTCCTCATACCCTTAATCACTAGACCTACCAGAATCACTGATAGTACAGCCACGACTCTAGATCACATCTGGACCAACATAACCTCTCCGCTTACTTCAGGTATAATCACCGACAGTACTACAGACCATTACCCCACATTTCTCTTAACTACCATTAACAAACCACCTCTAGAGTCAAGGGAGATAAGTTTTAGGCTGCACAATGAATCTGCTATAGGCAATTTTATAACTGCTGCTGATAATGTCAACTGGGAATCAGAGTTAGGTAACATATGGGACATCAACCTAGCAGTACAATCTTTTCTTCAAAAAACTCTAAGCCTTTATAACACCCACTGTCCTATGCTTACAAAACAAGTCACTACCAAAAGGCTTAACAATCCCTGGCTTACAAAGGGAATACTTAAATCCATTAATAAAAAACATGACCTTGAGAAGAAGTATAGGCTAGGAACCGTCTCTAAAGAATTCTCAAAGAATTACTCTTTACTGCTATCTAAGATAATTAGACGAGCCAAAACTAAATACTACGAAGATAAATTTACCCAAATAAAGAGCAACATTAAAAAAACTTGGAGCACAATTTCACAAATCTTGGGATCAAAGAAGATTTTAAATAACAAACCAACACTCCTGTCAAATAACGATGGTCAGCTTTCAGCATCTGATTCTGCTATTGAGTTCAATAGGTTCTTCTCTTCCATTGGGTCATCCCTTGCAAATGATATTCCTTCTTCCAGTACTGAGGTTAAGGACTACCTTACAGGTAACTATCCACAGTCTCTGTACCTAAAGCCTACTAATTCCACTGATGTCAATGAGATAATCCTTTCCCTTAAAACCAAGTCTAGTGCCCTTGAGGAGATTCCGACATTAATTTACAAAAAAGCCTCCAGATCCTTAGCCCCTGCAATTGCTTTGCTCTTCAACAAGTCACTTGAACTCCAAACCTTTCCAGATATTCTAAAAAAAGCGAGAGTAACCCCTGTCCACAAATGTGGTGATCCCACAGATGTTAACAACTACAGACCTATTTCAATCCTGCCTAACTTATCAAAAATTTTTGAAAAACTAATCTACAAGCAGCTCTACTCTTATCTAGCCAAGCACAATATACTTAGCTCTTGCCAATATGGCTTCAGACCTAAAAAAAGCACTAACGATGCACTGATTAGTATGATTAACTTAATTCATGCAGCTCTTGATAAAAATGAGTTCCCTGTTGGGTTATTTGTGGACCTGCGTAAGGCTTTTGACACTGTGAACCACCAAAACCTTCTTCTTAAATTACATCATTATGGAGTCAGAGGACTCTCCCTGCAATACCTCAAATCTTACCTTACTGATAGACTCCAGTATGTTTCTGTGAACAATTCAATTTCTCCTACCCTACCCATCAACATTGGTGTTCCTCAGGGCAGTATACTTGGCCCTCTCCTCTTTCTCATCTACATTAATGACCTTCCAAATGCCTCCCAACACCTTAGACCAATTCTATTTGCTGACGACACAACCTTCATTTACTCCAGTCCTGACCCCCTTGCTCTAAATGCCACAGTAAATACCGAGCTTAATAAAGTCCATCTTTGGCTAACTGCCAACAAACTCACCCTTAACATTGACAAAACTTTCTATATTCTGTTTGGCAATAAATCCTCTAACCAAATAAATCTCAAGATTAACAATACCCAAATTTGTAACAAATTAGATGGCAAATTCCTTGGCGTTCTCATTGATCACAAGCTTAATTTCCAGGGACACATTCTAAATATATCAAAAAAAGTTTCAAAAACTGTTGGCATTCTTTCCAAGATCAGATATTATGTACCCCGCCCTGCCCTGGTGACTCTCTATTACTCCCTCATCTATCCATATCTCAACTATGGTATTTGTGCTTGGGGTTCTACTACCCAAAATCATTTACGTCCTCTAATTACTCAACACAAAGCTGCTATTAGGACAATATCCAACTCTGGCCCCAGACATCACTCGGTACCCCTACTCAAATCTCTCAATATGTTAGATATTAAGTCACTGCACATTCTCTCATGTGTATTATACATATATAAAACGCTGAACTGTAATGCCAATCCTGACCTCAAAAGCTTCATTGAAAGCTGTAACAGAACCCATGAGCACCACACCAGAAATAAATACAGTTTTGATATTCCAAGAGTACGACTTAACCAAACTAGAAATGCTCTACAAATCAAGGGACCCAGAATGTGGAATGACCTTCCCAACCATGTTAAAGACTGTACCTCTCTCAACCAGTTTAAGATTAAAACTAAACACTACCTGTTAAACTCCCTGTAACCTACCTTACCCCTCTATTGTCAACCCATGTCTTATTTTTTTTTTTTTTTTTCTTATTCAACGCTGTTTGTCTACATATTGTATTTGTGCTGCTTTTCAGTCATGTTCCCCCCTTTTTTTTGTACCTTTATTTGTATCTGTTCTCAAAACATTTTATTCTTTTTGTTCAATTAGCATTAAGTTTTAGATATTAATGTTTTCTTGCCCGAAACGCATTGCGTAATAGTGGCTTTAGGCATTGTATGTACTAGCTCTATCTATAAATCGATCAACTTATGTAAAATCTCTCTATGTATGTACCTTTCCTGAATAAACATATTTATTTATTTATTTATTTATTTATATATATGGCATTTATAATTAAGTTCTTATAAAGAGCGATCCTGTTTCATAATCTAACATACGTCGAATTTAGGTG
>WNGS01087899.1:0-11394 GCA_020271785.1 Procambarus virginalis
TTAGGTAAGGTTAGGTTAGGTAATTAGGTTAGGTTATGCAAGTTAAGTTAGGTTATGCAAGTTAGTTGGTTAGGTTATGCAAGTTAAGTTAGGTTATGCAAGTTAAGTTAGGTTAGGTTAAGTTAATTAGGTTAGGTTATGCAAGTTAAGTTAGGATATGTAAGTTAGGTTATGTTAGGTTATGCAAGTTAAGTTAGGTTACATTAGGTTAGGTTATGAAAGATAAGTTAGGTTAGGTTATGCAGGGTAGGATATGCAAGTTAGGTTAAGTTAGGTTATGCTAAGTTAGGTTATGCAAGTTAAGTTAGGTTACATTAGATGAGGTTATGCAAGGTAAGTTTGGGTATGTTAAGTTAGGTTAAGTTATGCAAGTTAAGTTAGGTTATGCAAGTTAAGTTAGGTTACATTAGGTTAGGTTATGAAAGATAAGTTAGGTTAGGTTATGCAGGGTAGGATATGCAAGTTAGGTTAAGTTAGGTTACGCTAAGTTAGGTTATGCAAGTTAAGTTAGGTTACATTAGATGAGGTTATGCAAGTTAAGTTTGGGTATGTTAAGTTAGGTTACGTTATGCAAGTTAAGTTAGGTTAGGTTAAGCAGGTTAAGTTAAGTTAGGCTAGGTTAGATTATGCAAGTTAGGTTAAGTTTGGTTAGGTAAGTTAGGATAGGGTTAGTTAGGTTAGGGTAAGCTAAGTTAGGTTTAGGAATGTTATGTTAGGTAAGTAACATTGGGTGGGGAGGATAGGTTAGGTAGGTTTAAGCAGTGTTGTACAGAGAACAGTTTTAAAGGTAAAGTGTCTAAGAAAATATGTTTTAGCAGAAGTGCAAGTTTGATATGAAAAGCTGAACTAGTTATATTTTGGAGAGAAATTTTATGCTTGAAGATGTCTTAGAGAACAACATTGATGTCTTAAAGTATAACTTGTTGGAAGAAGGAGAGTTTCTTTGATGAACGAAGGTGTTTTAGAGAACAACTTTTGGTGAACGAAAGTGAGTTAGAGATTATCTTTGATGACTCTGAGATTAACTTTGATGAACGAAAGTGAGTTAGAGATTACCTTTGATGACATTGAAATAACTTTTGCTAGCTCTGAGAATAACTTTTATGACTTAGAGAACAACTTTTGTTAGCTCTGCGATTAACTTTGACGACATAGAGATTAACTTTGAGGACATGAGAGTACCTTTTGATGTCTCTGAGAATAACTTTATGAACAAAGATGTTTTGGAAAGTTTCTCTGATGAACGAAGGTGACTTAGAGATTAACTTTGATGACTTTGAGAACAACTTTGAAGACTTAGAGAATATCTGTGATGAACGAAGATGTCATACAAACTTTTCTAATGAATGAAAGGTTACTTAGAGAATAATATTTGATAACTGAGATTAACTTTTTGATGACTGAGATAAATTTTTAATGTCACTGGGAATAACTTTTATGACTTAGAGAATAACTTTGATGAAAGAAAGTGACTTAGAAATTACCTTTGATGACTGAGAATAATTTTTGATGACTGAGAATGACTTTGATGTCTCTGAGATTATCTTTGAGAGCGTGAAAGTACCTTTTTGATGACTGAGATTAACTTTGGTAGCTCTGGGAATAACTTTGTTAGCTCTGGGAATAACTTTCGGTGACATAGAGAATAACTTTGATGTCTCTGAGAATAACTTTTATTCCTTAGATGTCTCTGAGAATAACTTTTGTGGACATGAGTAGTATTTAACGATTTTGAGTGTGTCTTTGATTGTGTCATTGATGTATCGAAGAGTTTCTTTGATTTCTCGAAGAGTAACTTTGGGCTCTCTGAGAGTGTCTTTAGTGTCTTGAGAGGTGTCTTTGACGTCTTAAAGGATGTCTTTCATGTCCCAAATGATGTCTTTGAGTGTAACTTTGATGTCTCGAAGAGTGTCTTTGACTATATTTCTTACTTAACGACATATAATTTAGTTAGGAACAATGATGAATATGACTATTTTAGCGAAGTGAAAGGTTACTTTAGTTAAGAACAGTGTTGGAAAGAGTCTACACTTGACTATTTTTAGTTGAGAGAAGTGATATTTCAGTTAAGAAATGACATGGAAACATGAAGAACATGACTTTTTCTGTTGATTGATGGATAATTTTAGTTAAGAAATGACAGGGAAATATGATGAAAGTGACTATTTTTAGTTGACTGATGAATACTTTTAGTTACAAAAGTGTAGAACGATGTTCCATTTGACTATTTTTAGTTGAGGAAAAGACAGGGAATATGATGACGGAGACTATTTTTTTATGCTCCACAAAGTATAATGTCAGTTGAGAACAGCGATGATAGATATCTTTGGATATTTTTTCTTACATGACGAAACATAATGACTGATGAGAAAGTTCTGAAAGAAGTTTCCTTGACTATTTTTAGCGAAGCGAAAGGTTACTTTAGTTAAGAATAGTGTTGAACGAGATAAATCCTGACTGTTTTTTGTTGATTGACAAGTAATTTTTAGTTAAGAAGTTACAAGAAATGTTTGTCTTTTGTAAATTTGGTACTGAATAAAGTGTAGATTTGTTTAAGAACAGTGTTGGTAAGAAATATTAAGTTGACTACGAGAGTTACTTTGATGTAGTTTGCAAATAAAACTGGATGACTGATTACATTTATTGGGGAACTGTATTGCGGTTGATAATATTTGACAAAGAACTAGTTACTGAATGGAAGAAACAATTGGTTCAAAGAAACAAAGAACATAAAAAATTGAGACTAAGTAAGAGAATGAACGTAGTGAACATACGGGGAACACTGAAAACATGTAAGAAAAGCTGATGAACACGGTGAGCATAAGGGGAATATGAACTTACACAGAACATGGAAGAAAAACTAATGAACACAGTGATCATGTAAGTGAAGGTGAGGGAGGGAAAGGGTAAGGTGAGATTTTTGACCGTGTGATTATTGCTTACTTGGGTAAACAAAAGGTATTGAAGGTAATGTGTTATATGACCGTGTGAATATTACAGAGCTGAGTACAACAAGGGTATTAAAGGCCGAGATGTTTACTTTGATAGACTGGAGAGGGGCTTGATCTGAAATAATTTGATGAACATTGAACTAATGAGGAGGACAAGAGCTGAAACTTGGTTAATGTCTTGATTTATTTTACTATGTTAGACATATAGTGATCTTAAATTTCAGGGGAATTGATCTGATAATAAAGAACATGTACAAATGAGCTAAGGCAGTGGACCTGAGCTAGAGTTTGGTAACTGTTTGGAACTATTTTACTACCTCTGAAAATACTGAAGTTACAAATTTTAGGGAAATTAGTCTGTTACAAAACAACTTGTACAAATGAACTAAGGTGGGGGACATGAGCTGGAGCTCGGTAACTGACTTTATCTTATTTACTGTGTCTGTTATACAGAGGGTATAAGTTTCAGGGAAATTGAATAGGTATTAACGAAGATACGAGAGGGAATAAAGGCTGAGGACAGGAGCTAGAACTCGGTAATTGTTCGGATCTTATTTACTACGTCTGAAATATGACGGTTTAAAATTTCAGGGGGATTGGACTGTTAGTAAAGCTGTTATGAGAGTGGGTTAAGGTGGGGAACAGGAGCTAGAACTTGGTATTTGTTCGGATCTTATTTACTACATCTGAAATATGACATGTGGTCTCTAACAATGTGGAAAATGTGGTCTCTAACAAATTTGATCTTGAATTGGAATCTGACTAATTTTGCTCACAGAGTGGACTCTGAATAATTTCTGTCCCAAACCGGACTCTGAATATTTTCGGGGACAAAGTGGACTCTGACGAATTTTGAGCTTAAACTGAACTAGAACGAATTTCTGTGGTTAATTGGACTCTGTTAATTTTCAGGGTAAAATTTGACTCTGATGAAATTTGCTAACAAAGTCGACTCTGACGAGTTTTTGGTATAAAATGGACTTTGATGAAAATTGGTTTGAAAATGGACTCTGAAGAAATTGCTAACAAAGTGCACTCTGACGAATTTGAGCTTAAACTGACTGACTAATTTTCGGTCTTAAATGCATATAAAACTAAATGTTATTGCTAAGTTGTCTGTTTTCCTTAACAAAACGTCTAAGACGATAGTCTCTGAAAATGGTATTTTGAAAAATACGAGGTGTTGAAAACTGGTAAAATATGTCCGTAGAGTTTACCTGGAAATGCTGTGACACAAACACGATTTTTCTAAATTTTTCTTTTAAGATTTTCCTACTTATTTTCCTCATAAGAACACTTAACGAACTTCTAAAATTTCAGAAATTACTTTCTCATAAGAATTCTCTAATTCCAATTTCTGTGACTGCCCAATTTCACCTGAAAACCCCTACAGTCCAGCGACCCTTTTTCCCAGAAAAAAAAAGGGCCGCTGGACTGTACTCCCTACTACTGGCATGGTGAGGGAGGGCGTGGTGAGGGAGGGCGTGGTGAGGGGGCGTGGTGAGGGAGGGCGTGGTGAGGGGGCGTGGTGAGGGGGGCGTGGTGAGGGGGGGCGTGGTGAGGGGGCGTGGTGAGGGGGGGCGTGGTGAGGGAGGGCGTGGTGAGGGGGGGCGTGGTGAGGGAAAGCGTGGTGAGGGGGCGTGGTGAGGGAGGGCGTGGTGAGGGAGGGCGTGGTGAGGGGGCGTGGTGAGGGGGGCGTGGTGAGGGAGAGCGTGGTGAGGGGGGGCGTGGTGAGGGAGAGCGTGGTGAGGGGGCGTGGTGAGGGAGAGCGTGGTGAGGGGGCGTGGTGAGGGGGGGCGTGGTGAGGGAGGGCGTGGTGAGGGAGAGCGTGGTGAGGGGCGTGGTGAGGGAGAGCGTGGTGAGGGGGGGCGTGGTGAGGGAGGGCGTGGTGAGGGAGGGCGTGGTGAGGGAGAGCGTGGTGAGGGAGGGCGTGGTGAGGGGGGGGGCGTGGTGAGGGAGGGTATGGTGGGGGCGTGGTGAGGGAGGGCGTGGTGAGGGGGCGTGGTGAGGAAGCGCGTGGTGAGGGGGGGCGTGGTGAGGGAGGGCGTGGTGAGGGTGGCCGTGTGAGGGAGGGCGTGGTGAGGGGGGGCGTGGTGAGGGAGGGCGTGGTGAGGGAGGGCATGGTGAGGGAGGGCGTGGTGAGGGAGGGCGTGGTGAGGGTGGGCATGGTGAGGGAGGGCGTGGTGAGGGGGGGGCGTGGTGAGGGAGGGCGTGGTGAGGCAGCCCCACAGTGCTGGCTGCCTACCCCAGACCGCTGCTGGTGCGGCCGGAAGTGCAGTCGTGGTGATAAGGAGGGCCGGGGCCGCTCTCGGCAGACAGTTGGTGTACACAACTGCACCTCAACACACACAACTCTTCACCAATTATAAGTTACACTCTGTCATCCCTAACTGCTCTCAACTCCCCGTGGCGCAGTGGTAACGCACTCGCCCAGCGCTTCGCGAGCGATTTAGCCTGGCTTCATATCCTGGCAGGGAAGGATTGACTAGGCGCCAATTCTTAACTGTAGCCTATGTTTACCCAACAGTAAAATCACCAGGCAGCAGGAGCCACACTACCAGGCAGCAGGAGTCACACTACCAGGAGCCACACTACCAGGCAGCAGGAGCCACACTACCAGGCAGCAGGAGCCACACTACCAGGCAGCAGGAGCCACACTACCAGGCAGCAGGAGCCACACTACCAGGCAACAGGAGCCACACTACCAGGCAGCAGGAGCCACACTACTAGGCAGCAGGAGCCACACTACCAGGCAGCAGGAGCCACACTACCAGGCAGCAGGAGCCACACTACCAGGCAGCAGGAGCCACACTACCAGGCAGCAGGAGCCACACTACCAGGCAGCAGGAGCCACACTACCAGGCAGCAGGAGCCACACTACCAGGCAGCAGGAGCCACACTACCAGGCAGCAGGAGCCACACTACCAGGCAGCAGGAGTCACACTACCAGGAGCCACACTACCAGGCAGCAGGAGCCACACTACCAGGCAGCAGGAGCCACACTACCAGGCAGCAGGAGCCACACTACCAGGCAGCAGGAGCCACACTACCAGGCAGCAGGAGTCACACACTACCAGGCAGCAGGAGCCACACTACCAGGCAGCAGGAGTCACACACTACCAGGCAACAGGAGCCACACTACCAGGCAACAGGAGCCACACTACCTGGTAGTTCACACCACCTGGTAGTTCACACCACCTGGTAGTTCACACCACCTGACAGTTCACACCACCTGACAGTTCACACCACCTGGCAGTTCACACCACCTGACAGTTCACACCACCTGACAGTTCACACCACCTGGTAGTTTACACCACCTGGTAGTTCACACCACCTGGTAGTTCACACCACCTGACAGTTCACACCACCTGACAGTTCACACCACCTGGTAGTTCACACCACCTGGTAGTTCACACCACCTGGTAGTTCACACCACCTGGTAGTTCACACCACCTGGTAGTTCACACCACCTGGTAGTTCACACCACCTGGTAGTTCACACCACCTGGTAGTTCACACCACCTGGTAGTTCACACCACCTGGTAGTTCACACCACCTGGTAGTTCACACCACCTGGTAGTTCACACCACCTGGTAGTTCACACCACCTGGTAGTTCACACCACCTGACAGTTCACACCACCTGGTAGTTCACACCACCTGGTAGTTCACACCACCTGGTAGTTCACACCACCTGGTAGTTCACACCACCTGGTAGTTCACACCACCTGGTAGTTCACACCACCTGGTAGTTCACACCACCTGGTAGTTCACACCACCTGGTAGTTCACACCACCTGGTAGTTCACACCACCTGGTAGTTCACACCACCTGGTAGTTCACACCACCTGGTAGTTCACACCACCTGGTAGTTCACACCACCTGGTAGTTCACACCACCTGACAGTTCACACCACCTGGTAGTTCACACCACCTGGTAGTTCACACCACCTGGTAGTTCACACCACCTGGTAGTTCACACCACCTGGTAGTTCACACCACCTGACAGTTCACACCACCTGGTAGTTCACACCACCTGGTAGTTCACACCACCTGGTAGTTCACACCACCTGACAGTTCACACCACCTGGTAGTTCACACCACCTGGTAGTTCACACCACCTGGTAGTTCACACCACCTGATGAAGTAGATCTGACCAATCAACAACCAGAAGTTACCCAACTAGCAACTTCCACAAACCGCTACGACACATTGTGGCAGGAATGAACGGGTGGCCAACAGTGTAAGCCAACACTATAGACATAAATTTCAAAATTATTTAGCTTACAATTCTAATAATAAAAGACCGCGTAGTAGCAGCAGTAACTTAACTGTAGCAGCAAGAGTAGCGGGCCTGTGAGGGGCAGCAGTACTGCAGTAAGTAGTTGTCCAAAGAAGGCACCAAGCCGGGAAGGCTATGTAGCACTATCAAATGTGCGGGATATTCAAAAGGTGTTAAATATGACTAAGGATGCCAATTCGAGAAACAAAGCGCATAAGGCGAACGATATTAAAGGTATCTGATTCGTAAAGAATTCTATGGAGGGACAAGTGACCGCGGGGGACGGTCGGGAAGCAAGACACCTACGTCCTGGAAGTCCGGACACTCAACAAGGCTATGTGCGACCATAAGCGGGACAATGCAGTTTGGACAATAAAGAGCAAGGCAGCATCCCATTAAGTGTCCGTGAGTTAAACGTGTATGGCCAATACGTAACCTCACAAGAGCCGTTTCTCACCGCTGGTTACGGTGGTAGGAGGACGGCCATGGAGACACACTACTCTTAAGAGCACACAGTTTGTTACCAGTAACAGAAGACCAACAACCCTGCCAACTGGCAAGAATGGAGGAATGAATAACTGGGTAGAAGCCGGAATAAGGAATACCTTTGAAGCTATCCGACAAGTGTGGATAGCCTCCTTAGCGGCAGTATTCACATGCTAATTTAAGGACACACCAATATGGCAGGAACCCAACAAAACTCCACTGTCTTAAATCTGCTGGAGATAAGAAACAGCCAATGTTTAATTTCGACTATAACAGAATGGACAGTATTTAAGGACTCCAGAGCCATGAGGGTACTGTGGGAGTCAACTACAACAACAAAGGAAGATTGACAGCGAGAAAGCAGTTGTCGAAGAGTATACAAAATAGCATAAAGTTCTGCGGTGAAGATGCTAGTCTCTGGAGGCAGGCGACACGTAGGTGTGGTCAGGAAAAGTAACAGAGTAGCCTACACTGTCCGCAGACTTAGACCCATCGGTGAAGCCGGAGATGGAGCGGGAGTGTGAAGAAAAGTGTTCAAGGAGAAGAAGTTTTAGAACTGTAGGACGGATAAAAGCCTTAGTCATGTGGGTCAAGGTTCTACAAAACTTAGTAAGAGGGACCCTCAATGGGGGCAAGGATGGCATGACACGAGGAGAAACATTGGTAACACGAACAGAGAGAGAACCTTGCAAGCGAGACAACCGTACAGTAACTGGTAGGTGGTGAAAGTGTAGAGTGAGGGTGTTGTAGGGACTGGGCAAAGTAGCGATCACGGCAATCCTGTAGACACAGGACGCCTGTTTTAACATACAGGCTCTGGGTAGGAGTTGAACGAAAGGCACCAGAGCTGAGGCGTAACCCAGCATGGTGAAGAGCATCAAGATGACTAAGAATTGAGGGAGAGGCAGACGAGTAAGCTGGGCAACCATAATCGAGTTTAGACAGCACGAGAGAGGAATGTAATGAGAGGAGCGTGTGCCTATCAGCTCCCAAAGATAGACAAGACCTTAAGTAAGTTAAAAGCCTTAGAGCATTCAACTCAGAGGTAACTGATATGGGGCGACCAAGAAAAACTAGTGTCAAAGATTAACCCTAGAAGCTTAGCAGAATCCTTATATAAAAGAGAATTACTATAAAGCGTCAAAAGGGGACGAACAACTGCTTCCGAGTAAAATCATAGCCCATGTCTTAGCTGTAGAGAACTTGAAGCCATGATCGGTGGCCCAGGACGACACAGCATCAATCGCAAGTTGAAGCCGCCGTTGGAGGAAATGCGAGTCATCACCCCGACAGCAAAGGGTAAGATTGTCAACATAGAGCGCTGAGAAAATGCCAGAGGAAAGGGCGGAAAGAAGACCATTGAGGGCAACAAGAAAAAGAGTAGTGCTCAGAACACCACCTTGGGGTACACCGTACTGCCGAAAAGAGGCAGAGAGAGTGGTACCAAGCCTCACTCGAAAGGAACGACTACAGAGGAAGTGTTGTAGGAAGACAGGGAAAAATTACCACGAAGGCCAAAACAACGGAGCTGAAACAGAATATAGTATCTCCAAGTGGTGTCTTATGCCTTTTCCAAGTCAAAAAGGACAGCAACAACGGAGGTCGTCTCATCAAAAGCAGTACTAATATAGACCTCCAAGTTCACGAGGACATCAAACATGCTGCAACACTTGTGAAAGCCAAATTGAGAAGGAGAGAGGTGGTGATAGTGTTTCAAGAACCACATCAGACGGACATTAATCACACGTTCAAAGAGTTTGCAGATGCAACTCATGAGGGTAATAGGATGGAAGTTCATAGGAGATGACCCTAAAGAACCTGGTTTCCAAATAGGAAGAACAACCACCTCAAGCCAGTCCTCAGGGACTGACGACGACTCCCAGATTCGCTTAATTAATTAAGGGCAAGGGCTCCAGATTTCCAAACAAAATGCATTAAATGAAAACTAGTTCGATTTCAATCAAACTTTTTTGACTAGTTGTATATGAAAAGGGTTCCATCTGGTCCAAGTCTCAGCATCGTAGCATAAATAGGAAAGGAGAAAAAAAATAGTGAAGTAAGTGTCAAAATTATTCCAAAATGGTCAAAAACAATTATCAAACACGAGTGTCAACTGAAATCATATCTATGACTCTCAGCTATCACAATAGCATATATTAAAAATATATTATAATTAGTTTTATTAGAAAAATAATAAAGTTAAAAAAAATTGATATATATATTTTTCTTTAATTAGTTTTTTGTTTGTTTTTATCGAACGATTTGCATGAAACTTATACACCTGACTGCACATAATCCTATCTGTAAGGGTGCCTATTTTGGAGAAAATTGGTTGATGTCATTCTCAGCCACAGATGGCAGCACCTTAGACTATATTATTTTCTTATTTATTTTCAATATTTTCAACTAACATAAACGTTCAAATAACTTTCATTTTTTATTCAATTTACATAAAACTTACACCTTATATGTAATGTTTATGTCTCTAAAATCCCTATGTAGCGTTTTTTCCTAAGTTCATTTATTGATTTTATAATAGCAATAAACATGACATATTTGCATAATTTTTGGGGGGGAACTTTGAATATTTGTATTAGGAAAACTAAAGATGTTTTGGAAACTCCCAAACTCCGGATCCTTTATTATATGCTAATGTGTCAGAAAAGTGTCATAGAATGATTATATCTGAAAGGTGTGTTTGTTTATTAACACTTGAAATGTGTAAAATTCGTTGAAAAAAAATAAAAAAATTAAAAATCTCACTTTCTATTTACGCTGTAGTACTGAAACTTGGAACAATTGCAGCTCTTTTCATATACAACTAGTCACAAAATATTGGTTGACACTGAACTTTTATGAAACCATGCTCATGCCCCCTTATACATATTCAGGTTATGCTGAAACGTACATGGAGGGAGATAGCGAAGCATCTCATAACGAATATCTTCTGAGCCCGCTGCCTTGGAACCGCATCTATTGCAGAGGCAAGGAGAGGGGATGTACTCCTGAATGAAGCATCTGGCACCAACAAGAATTACAGAAGATGAAAAATACCTATCAGAAGTGACCTTCACTACGCAAAGAGGCTGACGACGACGGTATGTTTAATATCCTCATGGCAGTCTTTCAGTTTTCTATCACAAGTCGCAACATGGTGCGGGAAAATAAGTATGTCAATGCTGGCATTTAACCGGGCATTTTTGGAGATCCGAACAGGGATCTCCCCAAAGCAGGACAACAAGGCTAAGCGGGCAGCAACTTCCTGAGAAGGAGCTGCAACGACAAGTGTACCAGTACGGGTGGGGTTAAAGTGACAACTGTATCCACCGAATCAACTTTGCCCGAAACGCTTTGCGTAATAGTGGCTTTAGGCATTGTATGTACTAGCTCTATCTATAAATCCATAAATCTTTGTAAAATCTCTTGTATGTATGTACCTTACCTAAATAAACATTTATTTATTTATTTATTATTTATATATAACTAGGTGTTTATGGATGATTAAATCATCAGAACGTGTAGAATCAACATGATTGAGATCAAAATACTTTCTCCACATAGCAGGACCAAACAAAGCTTGGAATGTATTAGAGCCCGAAGGAATCGTGCATATGCGAGTGTGGAGGTGACGGCACTAATCTCCAGTAGGAGGGAGGCTAAAGGCGCAGTTGTTACAATGA
>WNGS01087916.1:0-14344 GCA_020271785.1 Procambarus virginalis
TCATCATTTTTATTTTATATGGTGCTGTGTATATTGTGCATTACGGGAATAGCATATGGTGAGAGTGAGACAACTTTGGATTACGTGGTGACTGTAGGCCGCAGTCATACTCTTAATTGGTCGTCTCCCCCTTCCGTGTTATTATCCGTGTTTAACATCTTTTGTCCCCAGATATTTCTCACTTTTTGACAGATTATCACATAGGTACCCTGGTACTGTGGTCTGTCTCCAGATCAATAGCACCTAAGTCCTGCAATCCGACTCTAGGAGGAAAAAGAGGGCTTTAGATCCTCTAGCACGAACTATTATTGGCGAATTGGGACCTCGCCGATAGTTCTCGTCACCAGTTGACACTCGCACCCCTACTCGTCGGTCAGACTGATGGTATTTACCTAAGGTAGGGAATTGGCGTTCTTTCTTTTGAGCACAAAGTTCGCTAATTCTGTAAATACCATATTCAATTTCAGTGGGTACCTTTGCTTATGTTCTATAGTGACTTGGCAAGGTATGACTACATTTTTTGGACTACCTCATTTATTTTGAAGCCATTTAGTGTTTCACTTGTATTTTAAACTCAGTTTTCACTAATTAGTAGGAATTTCTTGCCTTTATCCTCCCACAGTGAGTACCAGGTACAAGATTTCCTGCGACCTTATTCATTTACCATCTTGAATTAACTTTAATTATTAATAATTCCCCACAGGATAGGTATCAGTTGCCACGTTTCCTGTTTCTGACATTCACCATATTCTCACTATATATTCGTGTCTCCTATATTTTGCTATATTTTCACAATGTTCCGCCTACAAGCATTCAAAACAGATCCAGAAGGTGAAATAGGGACCTTACGTCACGCTAAGAGGGTCGATTTGTTAACTCTTGCACATGAGTATCACTTGGAAGTTCCCGATGGAGCCAACAAATTTGCCATTAATAATATGATACTGGATCACCTTGCGGATGAAGGTATTATAGATTCTTCTACTCATGAACAGTACATTATTTCAGATAAGGATGACTTGAGAGCGATAAAGCTCAAATTGGAACTTGCCAAGATCGAGCTACAGCAACAACAGGAAGCAGCTGCAATCCGAGAGCGTGAAGCTGCAATCAGAGAACGTGAAGCTGCCCTCAGAAAGGAAGAAGCTGCCCTCAGAAGGAAGAACAAGAGCGTGAAGCTGCCCTCAGAAAGGAAGAACAAGAAAGAGAAATCCGCCTCAAGGAAAGGGAGCCGCACTGAAGAAAGAAGAAAGTGACAGAGAGGCCGCACTGAAGAAGGAAGAAAGTGAACGTGAGTTGGCCTTATACCAACAGCGACTCGAGATGCAACGTGACCACGACAAACGACAGGCAGAAGCAATGCTAGAATGTCGTAACCGAGAACTCACGAGGGACGCTGCACACCAAGCTCAACTCCAACAAGCGGCAGCTAGTCTTCCTCCCAGTTTCAATATCTCCCATGCAAGTAAGTTAATGCCCCCGTTCCTCGAAACGGAGGTTGATGTGTTCTTTACCACTTTTGAGACCCTTGCTGATCAACTTAATTGGCCTGACGACCAATGGGCTACCCTTCTCCGAGTACATTTAACAGGTAGAGCAGCAGTCACACTCAGCACTTTGGCTTCGGAAAACGACTACACCACCCTGAAACAAGCTGTGTTGGACGCCTACCTTCTCTCCACCGAAAGCTATCGACGAAAGTTTCGTGACTACGTCAAGGCAAGTACCACCACCTTCTTAGAATTTGCTAACACCAAACGAAGATATTTCATGAAATGGCTGGAGGCAGCACATGTCTCTACCTTTTCAGAGCTTGTCAACCTCATACTGGTTGAAGAATTTTTGAGACGTGTACCTCCTCCTGTCCGCCTATACTTAGCAGACAAGGAAGAGACGGATTTAGTGAAGTGTGCGAAGTCAGCTGACACTTACAGCCTCATCCACCGGCTGACTCCAGAACCTACCAGCAAGAAGTCTTGGTACAGTTACGAGAAAGCGAGCCCAGATCATGGTACCTCTCAACTGTACTGCAGGTATTGTCGACTATATGGACATACCATTGACAAATGTGGTAAGTCCCAATCTAAAGGTAACATCGAACCCCCTAAGTCTAAACCTACTCACCCTAAGTCCGGTAAGCCTGTAATGAATGTTGGTGTTCATGCTAATGATCTCTCTCTCTTTACCAAGCATCTATATCCAGGAACTATCTCTACCCCCGGTTCAGATTCAGAGGGACGTTTCGGACTTAAGATCCTACGGGACACAGCGGCTCTACAATCGATCGTCTTGAAATCAGCTGTGATTTCAACATCGCCTACAACATCGCCTACATGCCCAACATCGCCTACACAGGAGAGACTGTGTTCATCACTGACCTTACTGCTACAACTCCTTATCCACTTGCTAGAGTTTACCTAGAATGTCCCTTCGTGACCGGTGAAGTCCAAGTCGCCGTCAGGGAAAAGCCTTTTCCCATGCCTGGAGTGCAACTTCTCCTGGGCAACGACTTGGCAGAAGACCAACAACCAAACAACCTGATCGTCAAGGACATATCCGAGGTAAGCAACTCTGTGTTGGATAACCCGATTTTTGAACATGTTCCAGCAAGGGTTCAAGAGAGTGATGAAGGTTCTCCTCCTGTTATGGTGACCACCCGTGCTCAAGCTGCACGACCACAGCCAGCTGACTCTACTGCTACCGCTGTCCCTCAGGACCCTTCGAAACTACCCCCTAACCTGACCGCGGTGGAGTTCCGTAAGTTACAGAGAGATGATCTTACCTTGACACCATTATTCTTTCAGGCTGAAACCCAATCCGACAGTGTTCCTGGGTTCTATATGGAGAACGAAATACTCTATCGCAGGTATAGACCCAGTAAACTGAAGGACGAGGACGATTGGGCAGACGTTGAACAACTAGTGATTCCGACCAGCCTGCGGCCCACGATTCTACACCTGGCCCACGGCGCTTTGTCACACTACGGGTTCAACAAGACTTACCATGGAATTCGACAAGACTACTACTGGCCAGGTATGGTAAACGACGTCAAAACTCATGTCAGATTATGCCACGTGTGTCAGTTAGCCGGGAAACCGAACGTTTCCATTCCCAGAGCACCACTGATACCCATCCAGGTGCCTGAGGAACCGTTCCACAAGCTCATTATCGACTGCGTTGGTCCTTTGCCTCGGACCAGTGCAGGCAATGCATATATCTTAACCATCCTGTGTCCTACCACCAGATTTCCGATAGCAGTTCCAGTGAAAAATATTACGGCTGCTACAGTGGTGAAGAATCTACTGAAAATCTTCACCCAGTATGGATTTCCGAGGGAGATTCAGAGCGACTGTGGCACCAACTTCACCAGTGATCTCTTCAAACGGACTCTGGAGGAGTTCAACATCAAACAGGTACTGTCCAGCCCCTATCATCCTGCTTCACAGGGTTCTCTCGAGCGTAGTCATCAAACCATCAAGGCACTCTTAAAAAAGTTTTGTAATGAGACCTCAAAGGATTGGGATAGGCAAATTGATCTCATCATGTGTATTTTCAGAAGTCTTCCCAACGAGTCACTAGGAGTATCTCCTTATGAGATGCTCTACGGACGTAAGTGCCGTACACCTCTCAAGGCTTTCAAGGATTCTCTACGTGATGCCACCTTCAGTGAGCATCAGAATGTGCCCCAGTATCTTCAAAATCTCCGACACATTCTAGAGAGGGTCCATTCCTTTGCCAGCAACAACCTACAGAAAGCCCAGGAGAGGATGAAGACTCGTTACGACCAGCACTGTAAAGTAAGGAAGTTTACACCAGGAGACTTAGTGCTTGCCTATTTCCCTATCCCAGGTTCTCCTTTACAGAACAGGTTCTCAGGACCCTACCGTGTTAAGGAGTGCCGGAACAACTTCAACTACGTTCTCGAGACCCCCGATAGGCGGCGGAAGACCCAGCTGTGCCACATCAATTTACTCAAGCCCTACCATGGGGTTCCTCCCACTGTGTTAACCAATTTCACCTCATTTACAGGTCCATACAGCCACAGTGAGACCTTCCCTGCTTCTCCTTCCGAAAGCACTGACACTGAGACAGCGCTCTCTAATTCAGAAATCCTTACTGATTTTCACCATCATTTTCAACACCATAATTATGCTCCTTTATCATATTCTAACACTTCTCTCGCATCGCCAGATATCAAGTCTCCCATCCTCCATAGCGACGCCAGTGGTACCGTCAACGTGGGTGACCTAGCACAACAAGGCGATGAGACTATACATACCAACTACCATAAACGACACCACGAGCAACAAGCTACTCGTCGTCCTGAACGGGTAACACTTTGCTCCATACCAGCAAAGTACTCAGTCCACCACCATCTACATGGACCACAACCATCTTCATTTCCTACAGACAGCCCAACTCAACCATCGACTACTTCTATAATGGGCTTACCAGCTACATCATCTCAGCCTGGAGATTGCTACACCCAGGAGTCTGACTACATCATATCAGACACCCTCTCCAGTGTCACTGAGGTAGAGGCAGCTCCACCTCCCACTCTACCTCCCATGAACGTGACTCAACCAGAACCGCAGGCTTCGGGGGAGAGTTGTGACGATAATCTCTTTCCAGAGATTGAGCCTGCTATCTCTTCAATTCATCACGTTCTCAACAATATGCAAGATACGTTTTGTAGTGGCTAAACGTATATATCAAGACAGCCACACGCACCTCAACTCCCTCCTTCCCCCCACTCCAGCACCTGCTACACACCTGGTCGACGCGCCGAACCCTTCAACTGCCTAACTAGCGACTTGCGGCCGTCCAGCGTTCTCATTGGCCGCCAACCAACACACCACTCCCGTTCCTCGCCAATCACAATCGTCGCCAGTTATTGTTGGAGTCCCTTGCATTTCTGCCAGCCAGAATATATCTCGTGCTCCTGCTATGAACACCTGAATTTGACCCACCTCGTGTGATCAAATAAGAGGTTCTTAGCTAGCGCATATATTCCCAGCACCATTTTATTTTGTTAACGTAACCAGTTCCCCCCTTTTCACTTTGTTATAATTTTATATATTTTTCTTTTACATTATATTATATATATGCCAAGGTATCGTCTTTATTTTATTTTGTGTTTTCTATATTAAAGTAAAGTATTTTGTTATATTTTGTGTTTTTGTGTTTCTTGCCTTACCACAGATTATCAGACAAGCAGTCACTCTTTTTTTTTCTTTTTTTTTATTTAAATTTAAGTATATGTGGCCCAGCACTGACACCTGCTAGTTGGAAGACTGCCGACCACCATTTCCAACACGTTTCCGTCACAATATATATATATATATATATATATATATATATATATATATATATATATATATATATATAATATATATATATATATTATATATATATATATATATATATATATATATATATATATAATATATATATATATATATATATATATATAAATATATATATATATATATATATATATAATATATATATATATATATATATATATATATATATATATATATATATATATATATATATTGTGACGGTGTTCCCTCCCCCCTTCTAATTCTCCCACGCCTGCTGTAAGAGTCACGTCCACTATTCCCGAGCGTTCTCTACGTTGCAGGCATCAATTGAACATATGTGGGAGAGAATGGTATTCTCGCTGAGCCGAGAAATTGGAGAAAGTATAGTATTTTGGCCTGTGGGATAGGCCCTTTAGGAAGCCAAAATGGCGCTGGCGAGTCTGTTCTCCCGCCAAAACTATGTGATGTCAGTGTCGCCAGATTGGTCACCGTCAGCGACGTGGCACTGGGAGCCAATGAAAACCTACTTTGGAAAATGTGACGTCACATAGGCAAGGGGGTCCAGCCGTGGCGGCGCCTTCGCGCCATCAGTCTTACACGACGCGTCCGAGAGGCAGGACGTGCGATCGGTCATCCTGTCTGAGTGACGGATTACCGAACTCCGGCGAATATAAGCGTCTCCTGTTGTTAGCGCGCACTCTGTGTGAGGTCTTCCTACTACCCAAGTGGTGACCAGATAAGGAATTGACAGAATATAGAGCAACAAGTGCTCAGGGACAGGTGTGTTGCAAGAAGTGGGCTGGGCATCGACGTGTGCAACGTCCTTGACAGTTCACCAGAATAGGAGACAGTTTAGTGGCTGGGCCATTCTGCCGTGAGTGAACCGGGTTGACCGCCTTGTCAACCAGGTTGAACGTGTGATCGACGATCCTGTCAAGTTTGACAGTAACCCTACCTACGTGGAACCCTACGAGTCAACAGTTGGATGCAAGCACGTTGAGAAGTCTTCCCAAATACCTAGTGACATACCTAGACGACGAGGGAATTGACAGTGAGGTGAGCTTCAAGTGCTCTGAAGTCGGGTGCTGTGCGTGTGGAGCTTAAGCAGTATCGCCTGGGACGTCTGATAGCTTCGCAGTGACATCGTAGTGGTGAGAGGCAGTTCCTCTGGGAGTACAGTGACAAGGACTAATTGGGAAAAGTACGACGATCGCCGAGACGTAGGCTGGCTGCCGTAGTTGGGAGGAAAGTTGACGGCCAGGAGACCGACTTCAACCCTGCAACGAACTGGAGGAGAAGCACGGACCTGCGGTGTACAGAAAGCGGCGAGACGCGAAAATCCTAAGGCGTTGGCTTGTGTTTCTGGAGGGTGTACGAGGCGAGAGCCTGGACCAGGAGCTACAACCCAACTGTCATCCTAGGATAGGTAAAGTAGGTGTTTACAGTTACCCTCCCATTTCCCCTTTAGTTAGCTATAGATATTTGTCAGAATATTTTATATGTCGTGAGCAAGTCTCACCTGAATCTAAGTCACAGAGAGCACAGTGTGTGGTGAGGCTACCCAGAGGACTCACAGTATCAGTTTACATATATATCTGTGTGGGTGTGTGCAAGCACCAGGAGTCATTAAGGAATTTACTGTGACTGTAATTCTTTTCCTGTGATTATTATTATTATATATATGTGTAATAAACCAGATTTGGTGTTAGGCTATGAGCCCAGAATTTATTGATATAAATGCCTGTGTATTGATCTCCATGATTTATTGATATAAATGCCCGTGTATTGATCTCCATGATTTATTGATATAAATGCCTGTGTATTGATCTCCATGATTTATATATATATATATATATATATAATATATATATATATATATATATATATATATATATATATATATATATATATATATATATGCCTGTGATTCGATCAATGATTTATCTATGACATGCCTGTGTACTGTATAATATCATATACGTGAAGTGATTGCCAGTGATATATCTTTAAGAGGAAGTATAGATTTAAAGATAAGTTCAGTGATCAAGCGAGTGCATTCACAGTAAATATTATTAAGAATAGAGTAATCTTTTGGTACGGTGAAAAGTCACTGTGAGTGCAGTGTGAATAAGATATTGATCA
The DNA here is from genome assembly GCA_020271785.1 of Procambarus virginalis. Lineage (NCBI taxonomy): Eukaryota > Metazoa > Arthropoda > Malacostraca > Decapoda > Cambaridae > Procambarus > Procambarus virginalis. Next base: position 7,470 of record WNGS01087916.1, read on the forward strand.
TGAGGCCAGTGAAGTGGTGTATCGCGACCCAGTAGAATCATAAGTATGTCATGTGAATGTTAAATACAGTGTTTTGCGAAAAGTTAAATAACCGGGGATCGTGACAGAATTAGAAAACAAGTACTAGCCTTTCTCACGGTCGCGAGGGCCCCGATCAGCTGACTTTGACAGGTGACGCGAGGGGCTGCCGGATGTTGCCATATCGGTGCGCCCAGATATATTTGCTGCGGAGTGAACAGCTGTTATATGTTGATCCTGATATGTTTTTGATGCATATATGTTTCTCGTTGTCTTTTAAGTAAAATACCAAAACTCTTTGGTGTTTGATATCATCCCCTCCATTTATCTTGTGACCGTCAAAAGGAGATAATAGAGTGATAGAAGTAATAACTTGTCTGAGACCAAACTAGTCGAAATTGCTCTTACCACAATTACCACAATTACACCTCACCACTGCAGTGTTACTGGACACCTAACAACACCAGTTGGCGACCTTGAAGGCTGTGTGAGAGTTCTGTGTTGGGGCGGGCCACAAATTGAGGAAACAATCTGTGTCTCCACTCATCTTACAATTTAAGGCCGGTTGTGAGATCGACTGGGGGTACTCTCCTGGGCGTGCAGTGGCGCATAGAGGATCGAGGTGTGGGAACCGACCTGTGAGATCATCTTATCATCCATTATTATCTTATGATAAATTAATATTAACTTACATTGCAGTAGCTCTTAACACCACTAACCATAGTGTTTATATTAATTAATCTGAGCATATTGCTAATAATTTTACTCCTGATAATGTAAATCAAGAGTTATTAATTAAAATTATTCAGTAACAGTTTTTATTCTGTTACGTTTGAATGCTCTGGAGAAGTATAAATATTATCTCCATTTCTCGCTAGAGATTATTTAGCGAGAATATTATAATTATTAATTCCCTATAATTTTAACCCAGTTCATATTATCGCATTTTCATCCATAATTACGCGAGAAAGAATAGTTTGAGTTTAATAATTTCCGTGGTGAATGCAAGAGCGGGGAGAGGGAGACGCCATTACGCCATTACTACATCAACAAGGCACACGCCCGAGATAGCGTGGTGGAGCACGTGGCATAATTGAGAATTCTTGCCGATAAGAATTACGTCGACACTCAATTAACAAGTGGAATTTACTTGCCAGTGTTCTCTAGTGCCTCAATAGTGAACCCAGCGTCTACAATTACCATCCGGACCGTGAATACGTGTGCACAGCAGTGAACACTGAGTCCAGCAGACGCTCCTCTCGGCAAACCTTAGTACTCGGTTACGCTCACAGGTTTCTTTTTTGTAGATGCATCTAGTAATTTAGAGCCTTAGTGAGTAGTTTGTCGTTAGGAAGAGAGATTAAATACAACCAAACGTTAGTAATATTTATTACTCAGTTCAGCTTCATGAATATATGAGCACAATTTTGTAGCCTAGTCAATTGCTTCTTTATATTTCTTGTATTACAGCGTGTATTTGAGACGTCAACAAGATTGTCATCCATCGTGTTATTTACCTCGAGTCATTTATCTATGGGGATTCTGTGATTACGAGGACGAGTGATGAACTGGCGTTAGAAATCGTCTTACAGCTAAGACCCATTAATTTCTTATAAATTTATTCAATTTAATTATTGCTTCTATAACATGATCTCAAATGCATATAATTTGATTGTCATATATTTGCATATTGTAGTTAGATTTAACATAATGAACTAGTGACGAACCACACTGGTTCCTAGATATATATGAATTTCTAGAAATAACCCCCCAATGTTGATATTTGAGGCTTTGACTTTAATTAATAATTACAGTCTTCATTATTTTCAAGTGAATATCCATTGAATGTTTATCCATAGACACTGGTTCTCTGGTGTCATTCTAATGATCAATTTTATTTGTTTTCCCTCTTTTCTCAAAAGTGGGTGGTCCTTCGATTAATTTTAATATAACAATTAAACAATTTATTTTTTTGAGTTCAAGCCCCAGATACCCAACATATTGGTCTCTTCGAACCGGATACCAATTAATATTTCATTATATCGGTTCTCGAGCACCAAAACAACATTTTGGTCTCTTCGAACCGGATGATTACTAATCAATTAATCCATATCAGTTCTCAGACTGAAACAACATTTGGTCTTATCGAACTGGTTACATACCAATTACCATTAAACTGTATCTGTTCTCAGAAATCAAAACAACATTTTGGTCTCTTAGAACTGGATACAACCCAAGAAATTCTTACAATTAGTCCTGTACTAATGAGTAGTACATACATTATACATTTTTGTGCTGACCCTAGCAAGGGTGGGATTCAACATTACAGTAACTCTGATTAGAGTGCTTCCATATCAATTATTTGTGTATTCATTATTTTTGTGTGTGGTTTTGAGTGTTGCTGTATGATCACCATTACATCTAATGGTGATAATGATGGGCTAGCCGGACGAAAGTTAATGGTGACATGCAGACACCACTCAAAATCTTTAGCTATATACTTGTTAGGTAGGGACATTTAACCTCAAAGTGAGGTAGAGTTTATTTTAGCCAGAACTCAGGCTATACTCAATATTAATTATCAACTAATGAACGAATTTCCCAGCTTCATTAGTAATATTCAATCAAGTCCTATGAAATTTGGACTTAAAGCTAACATGGCTACTCCTGAGCAATTAAGGAGAACCTATATTGGCCTCAAAGGCCATTTAACTAGACTAATCAATAAGTCTGATGATTTGTCCAAGGCAACTCCCATTGATTACTATCTACTAGAATCATCAGTGAGAGTAGCTAATCTTAAGTTTGATCAAGTTAAATCAGCAAGTCAGTCTTATCTTAACTCACTGAATGCTACTGAAACTGATCTAGAGGAATTAGATCAAATTGTAACAAATATTTCACAACACGAAGATGAGACTCAAGATAAATTTGATGTACTATCCAGTATAGTAAACCATCAACCCAATACAAATTCTACTATGTCTCAATCCAGTAATCAATTACCTGAGGTTCGTCTACCTACTTTAGACTTACCTACATTTGCAGGGCTGGATGAAGAAAATTGGGACACATTTTGGACTTCATTTGAAGTTCATATCCATAACAGGTCTTATCTTGACCCAATTTCTAAATTTTCATACCTGATTAGTCTTCTCAAAGGGGAAGCTAAAAAGGTTATAAATAACTTAGCTCTCACTGAGAGTAATTATGTGGAAGCTATCAAACTGCTGAAGTTGAATTATTGCAATCAGGAGTTAAGTATAGCTAACCTTTATTACCAATTGCTAGATCTGAATGCACCAAGTAACAGACCAGACTCACTTCAAAGCTTCAGGCTAGAAGCAGAGTCTCTAGTGAAGGCCTTAGGTACTAAAGTTGATGTACCAGCTTCAGAATGGTCAATCAAGTTACTTTTGCAGAGGAAATTACCTCAAATTATCCTAGCAGAAATATGTTCACATTATAAAAACTGAGTTTCTCACTCTCGAGCAAATATTCGAGGGGCTGAGAATAACAGTTAACAGGTTGAAGACTCATGATAAGATTAAACCTGAGTCTAAATTACCTAACATTGACATCTCAGTCAACCAATTGACTTTGAATAAATCCAATAAATCTAAGCCTAAGACTACTCCATCCACTGGAAAGGGAGAGTAGTAGTGTAGGTACTTATACTGTATCTCCCTCTGACACTGCAACTGATGTGTCTACTAAAGGACAAATTCAGTCAGAGAGAGAAGGTGCTGTTCTGCGATCAAGAACATCACCTACAAATGTACGGTTTATCCTAACTTTAACAGGATTAAACAACTTCAAGAATTACACAGAGCACCAAGTGCATGGGTTCTCATGAACCCAGTAAATGTGTTGTGCAGCTACGGTTATGCAGTAGATGCCACAAAGGTGTACATCATTATGCCTTATGTAGAACAATTTCTACCCAATCTGTGACACCTGGGAAGAATTCTATGGATTCTACCACGGTACAATATTGCAAAGTACATCAGGAAATAAGTGTACTTGCTACTGAGGCAGGCAATAATACCACTCTGCCTACAGCTCAACTTAAGCTAATAGACAAGAAATCTAGAGTACACTAGAGGTCTCTTTGATCAGGGATCACAGAAAACCTTTATCACGCAACAATTAGTGGAGCAGTTAAAATTAAAACCTGCCAAAAGTGTGAGACTGAACATTTCTGGGTTCTTGACTAATAGTGGACCTCGTGAATACCAAGTAGTCAAGGTATTAGTGAGACTTGGATCTTCTACTAGTCCAATACAAGCGGTAGTAGTTGATAAACTGCCTTCAGACCTGCAGGTCACAGGACTAGCTCGCACTGCGAGATATCTTAAACGAAACCGCATGAGGCTAGCAGATTACAAAATAAATTCTGACTGCCTCACAGATGTTGGTATACTTATAGGCGCTGACCATTATTATAAATTTATAACTGGATGCACCAGACAACACGGAATGAATTTGTTGTCATCTGCTGGAGGCAAGTTGCTTACTGGACCGGTGCTTTTCCAACAAAGGGCAGCGTCAACCAACAAACAAGATAACAATGCAATAGTGGCGTGACTAGGCTTGGAACAGTCACCCTACAGTTCAGAGAAATATCTGAAGATATTGAGTCTGATCCACCTGTACATCGTTTGTGGGATCTAGACACTTTAGGTATTGTCCCTGAACAACCAAGTCCTGATGATATGTGGACTTACCAGCAAATCTGGATACAGTTGTCTATAAAGACAAACAATACTGGGTGAGATTGCCATGGAAGTTGAATCATCCACAACTTCCAGTTAATTATTTCATGGCAGCCTCTCAATTACAGTCACAATTAATGCGGCTGAAGAAACACCAGAGAAAATTAAATATGTACCATCAATTAATTCAGCAACAACTCAACAGTAAATTATTGAAGGTGTTGATAATGATGACCGGAAACAGGTCACTATTTACCCCATCACGCTGTGTTGAAAGATTCATTGACAACACCAATACGTATTGTTTTCAACTGTAGTGCCAAAGTGAAGGCAAGCAGCGTGTCTTTGAATGAATGTCTCCAAACGGGACCTAGCCTACACAAAGGCTACATGATGTACTGTTACGATTCCGTACTGGTATTTTTGCTTATACTGCTGATATCAGTAAAGCTTTCCTTAGAGTAGGATTGCAAGAGGGATCGTAATTACACCAAATTTCTCTGGATTAAAGATCCCAGGCTCCTGACAGTGAGGTCATAACCTATCGGTTTGCCTCGGTGCTTTTCGGAGCGACTTCCTCGCCGTTTCTACTGCAAGCCACATTAGATACACATTTGAAGAAGTCAAATAGCCCTATAAGGCAGAGATCAGTGACAACTTGTATGTCGATAATTTCCAGGGAACAACTAATGATAAATCTAAATTGGTAGAAATTTACCATGAGGCTAACCGTGAGTTAATAGGAGCCAATATGCCACTACAATCATGGGCCTCAAACAATAAATCATTAAACCAGATAATCGAGAAAGAATTTCCAGGTTATCAGGGCCTAATCAATTAAAAGTTCTGGGTGTGGAATGGAACACTGGTACTGACGAGATGAATATCAAGTCAGTACAAAACAATAATCATCCCTTACCATGAGAAAATTACTCTCATATGTCAGTCAACCATTTGACCCCTTAGGCTTACTTAGTCCTATATTAATAAGGGGCAAACTCCTAATGCAGGAATGCTGGCAGAAACATATGGGATGGGATGATCCGTTGCCAATGAGTTGCAAGAGAAATGGCAAATACTCGCAGCGGATTTCAATCAATTAGGTGTTTTGAAATTTCCTCGTAATGCTTCAGGACAAAACTTACCTACAAATTTGCACATTTTGCGATGCCTCTGGCAAGCATATGGCGCTGCAGCCTACTTAGTCAATAGGCACAATCAATTTTACTCACATCTAAAGCGAGAGTTGCTCCAATCAAGAGAGAGATCTTTACTCAAATGGAGTTAACTGCATTGCTAGTGGGAGTAAGATTGGCTCATTGCCTGACCAAGACACTCAATAATATTCACTTTGGGAGATCGTAGTGTGGTCAGACAATGAGGCAGTCTTACAATGGGTAAGGAATAACAATAATAAAATCCTACGTTAGTAATCGCGTTAGGGAAATTCATGAATTATCTGCTGGATATAAATTCAGACATGTCCCCACTAAGGAATCCTGCAGATTACTTATCAAGAGGTTTAACATTTAAACAGCTAAGTAAGTCTTCGATGTGGTTTAATGGACCTTCATGGCTTGTTAGTGGTCAGTGGCCCAAACAGAAACCACAAGTCATAGTGACCAGTATCACTACTCCATGAAAGACCCAGAACCTCATCGAGTCTCGCTATTAATCCTCACAATTATTCTAACTTGAGTAAGTATTAAGAGTGACAGCACATGTGTTTGATTTCTTGCCAAGATAGGAATCAAGCATAAGTTTCCAATCCTATCATCTACTGGATCAAACGTGCACAACAAGAGACATATGGAAGTGAATATGAAAATCTTCCAGATAAATTAACCAAGTCTCTAGGTATCTGGTATGATACCAACACTCATAATATATTAAGGTGTGGAGGACGTTTGCTTCATGCAAAAATTGATTTGGACACAAAGAATCCAATCCTTCTACCACGTCACCACATTATTACCAAACTTTCTAGTTTTACATCAACCATCATATGGTACTTTGCATGGTGGAGTGTTAGACACACTCACCGACCTCAGACAGAACTATTGGCTTCCTCAAGGTCGTCAAACTGTCAAATCAATTATAAATCCTGTAAATCTGTCAACCCGCTACGATGCTCGAGTGTGT
>WNGS01087921.1:0-11964 GCA_020271785.1 Procambarus virginalis
GGCGGGAGAGATACATAATAATTACACGTGGAAAATAGTAGAGGGGCTGGTCCCAAACCTGCACACAGAAATAACATCACATGAGACCAGATGGCATGGCAGGATGTGCAGAATACCCCGTTGAAAAGCAGAGGTGCAACAGGTACTCTGAGAGAGGACTATCAACATCAGAGGCCCGAGACTGTTCAACACGCTTCCACTACACATAGGGGCATAACTGGCCGAACCCTCACAGTGTTCAAGAGAGGACGTGATAAGCACCTCCAAAGGATGCCGATCAACCAGGCTGTGATTCATACGTCAGTTGCGAGCAGCCGCATCCAACAGCCTGGTTGAGAATCCAGCAACGAGGAGGCCTGGTCGAGGACCGGGCCACGGGGACGTCGAGCCCCGAAATCACCGTAGGTAGATATTTAGATGCTTTATTGAGCGGATTTTAGCAGTAAAAGACATTTTACATATTCTCCAGTCAGCATTATCCCAGCTTTGAATGGGTGCTGTTACTGTGCAACAATATCTTACCCCAAGTGTCTCCACCATAATCGCACTACCGCCATCTTATTAAAATGTTTACACTTGTTCAACAGAGTTAAACAACGGTGAACTTTTTCAACAAGTAGTTGGATAGGTTCTTGCAAGAAGTGCCGCTTAACCGGTTTGTAGTGCTATATGGCCTGACAGCTGAGTGGACAGCACTTCCGATCGTAGTCCTGATTCCGGGTTCGATCCCCGGTGAGGCGGAAACAAATATGCAGTTTCTTTTACCCTGATGCCCCTTACCTAGCAGTAAATAGGTACCTGGGAGTTAGACAGCTGGTACTGGCTGCTTCCTGTGGGGTGTGTAACAAAGAGGAGGCCTGGTCGAGACCCGACTGTGGGGACGCTAAGCCCCGAAATCATCTCAAGACAACCTTAAGATACCTGGTTGGTTGATACCTGGTTGATGGGTTCTGGGAGTTCTTCTACTCCCCAAGCCCGGCCCGAGGCCAGGCTCGACTTGTGAGAGTTTGATCCACCAGGCTGTTGCTTGGAGCGGCCCGCAGAGCCACATACCCACCACAGCCCGGCTGATCCGGGACTTCTCTTAGGAAACAGTCCAGTTTTCTCTTGAAGATGTCCACGGTTGTTCCGGCAATATTTCTTATAGTCGCTGGGAGGACGTTGAACAACCGCGGACCTCTGATGTTTATACAGTGTTCTCTGATTGTGCCTATGGCACCTCTGCTCTTCACTGGTTCAATCTTGCATTTTCTTCCATATCGTTCACTCCAGTACGTTGTTATTTTACTGTGTAGATTTGGGACCTGGCCCTCCAGTATTTTCCACGTGTATATTATTTGGTATCTCTCTCGTCTCCTTTCTAGAGAGTACATTTGGAGAGCTTTGAGACGATCCCAATAATTTAGGTGTTTTATCTCGTCTATGCGTGCCGTATATGTTCTCTGTATTCCCTCTATTTCAGCAATCTCTCCTGCTCTGAAGGGGGAAGTGAGTACTGAGCAGTATTCGAGACGGGACAACACAAGTGACTTGAAGAGTACAACCATTGTGATGGGATCCCTGGATTTGAAAGTTCTCGTAATCCATCCGATCATTTTTCTGGCTGATGCGATATTTGCTTGGTTATGCTCCCTAAACGTTAGATCGTCGGACATCATTATTCCCAAATCCTTGACATGCTGTTTTTCTACTATGGGAAGATTTGATTGTGTTTTGTACCCTGTATTATGTTTCAGATCCTCATTTTTGCCGTACCTGAGTACCTGAAATTTATCACTGTTAAACATCATATTATTTTCTGCTGCCCAATCGAAAACTTTGTTGACATCTGTTTGTAGTTTTTCAATGTCTTCAGCAGAGGTAATTTTCATGCTGATTTTTGTGTCATCTGCGAAGGATGACACGAAGCTGTGACGTGTATTTTTGTCTATATCAGATATGAGAATAAGGAACAGTAGCGGTGCAAGGACTGTACCTTGAGGTACAGAGCTTTTAACATCGCTTGGACTCGATTTTATCTGATTGACTGTTACTCTTTGTGTTCTGTTCGACAGGAAATTGAGTATCCAGCGTCCTACTTTTCCAGTTATTCCCATTGACCTCATTTTGTGAGCTATCACCCCATGGTCACATTTGTCGAAAGCCTTTGCAAAGTCTGTGTATACAACATCTGCATTTTGCTTTTCTTCTAGGGCTTCTGTGATTTTGTCATAGTGGTTGAGTAACTGTGACAGACAGGATCTTCCCGCTCTAAATCCATGTTGTCCTGGATTGTGCAATTCATTGTTTTCCATAAAACTAGAAATTTGATTCCTAATCACTCTTTCAAACACTTTTATTATGTGTGATGTTAGTGCAACTGGCCTATAATTTTTTGCCAAGGCTTTACTCCCCCCTTGTGCAACGGAGCTATATCTGCAGATTTAAGTGCTGCTGGTATCTCCCCTGTATCCAGGCTCTTTCTCCATATTACGCTGAGTGCTCTCGCTACTGGTACTTTACATTTCTTTATGAATATTGAATTCCATGAGTCAGGCCCAGGGGCTGAGTGCATGGGCATATTGTCAATTTCTCTTTCAAAGTCTTCCGAGTTTGTGGTAATATCCGTTATATTATCTGCAGCTTGAATGTCATTCATAAAGAAGCTGTCTGGGTCATCAACTTTCATGTTGTTAATTGGTGTGCTAAACATAGCCTCATACTGGCTTCTTAGAATTTCACTAATCTCTTTGTTGTCCTCTGTGTACGTACCTTCATTTGTAATTAACGGTCCAATACTGGTCGAGGTTTTGGATTTTGATTTAGCGTATGTGAAAAAATATTTCGGATTTTTCCTTATCTCTTGTATAGCTCTCTGTTCCAATTCCATTTCCTCAGACTCATATGATCGCTTCAACGTTTGTTCGATTTCTTCGATCTCCCTGCTTAGGCTTATTTTCCTTGCTTGTGATAGTTGTGTCTGCCGAAGCATTTCCGTATTTTTTTCCTTCTCCTGTACAGTCGTCTGCGTTCTCTTTCTAGAGTGTTCCTCTTTCTGCCCCTCCTCACCGGCACGTGCTTCAAGCAGACCTTGTAAGCTTCAGCTGTCAGTTGAGCTATTCCCTGTGTGGGAGTTTTGTCGCTTAAGACCGTCTCCCATTGAATGGTTGAAAGGTCTACATTTATTTTTCCCAGTCAATCCTCTTATTGTTGAAATTGAATTGATTGAATATTCCTTCTCGCTTGTTGGGTCTCTTAGATCTACTACCGTTATTTATGCTAGTTCGCACTTCAATGAGCTTATGGTCTGAGTATGAAGTATCTGAGATTGTTATGTCTCTGATTAGTTCATCATTGTTTGTGAATAACAAGTCTAGTGTGTTTTCGTTCCTAGTTGGTTCTGTAATCTGTTGATTGAGCGAGAATTTGTCACAGAATCTCAAAAGTTCTCTGACCTGTGGCTGAGAGCCGCTGCAAACAACAGCTGTTGGACCAAGTTATCACAATCCAGCCTGGCCCCAGCCTGGAGGGAAGCCTCAGGAAATCTTGATCACCAGCCAGTCCAGTCCATTTGACTGGACTGGAAAAATTATCCAGTTTCTCCATGTATGCTCCAGCTCTTCAAGCACCCGAACAACGTAATACAATTATACAGTACTGTAAATACAGTACTGTAAAATTTTACAGTACTGTATTTACAATACAGTATTGTAAATACAATACATAAACATTATGATAAATAAAAACCGCAACTGAACTTTAAAAAAATTCCACGACTTTTATTTACATAATTAAGCATAATTAACGCATCGCGTTGCAACAAGAGTAGAGGTGACCGCGCCCTCTACAACACTCCTACATGTTCTAAGGTTCCGGGTTCGATCCCCGGTGGGTCAGTAGAGGACGGCTGGTGAGACATCCGAGGACGGGCGGTGACACACCTGAGGGACGGCTGGTGAGGGACGTAGATGCCACAGGATGGGCGTCATCCACACCCCTCACCCCCCCACACTCACCAGAGCTGGTGTGCTCCCCGAGCCCTGCTACCTCCCACCAGTCTGCCAATGGGGCACAGTTTAGCCATCAGAGACCAAACCTCTAATACTGACCCTCACACAGTCTGGGGCACCTCCAGAAATGACCACGTACCCAAGGTGTTAATACAAAAAAAAAAAAATAACAATGTTTAGTGGCAATTATCGCTAATGTTTAAGAAATGTATTTCACCCGGGATGACATATTACCAAAATGCTAGCTAGATATCGCAGCATGCACACACCCCTGCAAGCTGTCACTGCCTGCACGTCTCTTACTGTGTTATCACCATGCACCGCAACGTTACTTACAGCAGTGCACTTGCAACACTACCCTGGCAACTGTGTCATAATTTAAGGCAACAAAACCTGTAACTAGCACAAGCACACCACAAATGTAAACTGCTTAGCACATAAAACATTATGTGACTAACTTTCACATTCATTTTGCTATGCTAAGGAAAACTGTGACTCTTGACGTATATACTAGGTCTGTAATTAGCTCATCAGTGCTGCAACGTGCCGAGCTAGACGAATATCGGGGTTCACATCCTGAGCGCGTATGTTGCTCTGTAAACCTTTCTAGTGCTACTCAGAATGACCATGTGGTGAAAAATGCCACTACCAGCAAGTACACCAAGACAGTTGGGGGCTGCCTGGCGCTCCCAGGCAAGGGCAGGTGTCAAGGTTCACATCCCACGAGCCTCCCCTGACCCAACCACACACACGTTACCCCCCCCCCCCTCTACTCTCACCCTCTACCGCCTTACCCATAATGGTGATAACACGGAATGCTTACCACAGTGTAACACCGGTAACCAAGCTATCATTCACTATACTCAGCAATAACTAAATTTTCTCTGAATTTACGTAATACTATTTCATTAGAGACGAGAATGATTCACACGCTACTGTAAGACGTGCCGGACCAACCAGGCTGTAGTGGAAATGTGGGCCTGCGGGCCGCTGCAAGCAACAACCTGTTGGATAAAGTTCTCACAAGTCAAGCCTGGGCCCCGAGCCGGGCTTGGGAAGTAGAACAATCCCAGAACCCAATCCAGGTATAGTAAAATAATTACGGGAATTCCATTAAGGAACAGCAATTAAAACATCCTCACTGGTGCATAAACACTAAACATGTCAACATTAAATTCTTAATGAGAGCCAGGTATGTTGTGACGGGGTCCGACATACGGTGGTACTATACGGTGAACAAGACCGACTTACTGTAGGACTGTTCACAGTTCCCCTCCTGTGTTCTGACACTGGTGTGTTCCCTCACATGGCAGCCTCGCCTCCTTTCTAGTGGAACAACTGTCACAGTCGCCAAACTAAAATATTAAAGAACCAGTTATACAACGCCAGTCATATACTCCAGTAAAATATTAAGAGAAAACTATAAAACACGACATTTTAGCGTTTCGTGACTCGACGCGAGGTGATAAAAGACGAAATATAAACTTATCTCCTTAAAGCGTCAAGAGTTCTTTGTTACTGACAGCGGTGGCGATGTGCTTGAAGATACCACACAAGATAACATTGCAAGTGTTCACAGACGCCACAGCCAGTCAACTTCCCCCCCCCCCTCCCCCGAGGTCCTGCACAGCGTCACCTTCACCTCTAATTAAACGTAAGCATGTCAAGAGAACCTGGAGAGCGCGGTAACGTAATCCTGGGAGGCGCTGTTGGGTAGCATTTCACACCATATTAGAACTGGATTGTATGCTTGCAACCTGGCTCAGCCCAGCTTAAACAGGTCCGGGGTACGAGCGCTCGTCCCCAGGGTTGTGTACGTCACCTCTAGTCTGGAACACAAGCGTCTCTACGACACTACCGCCACATTAATGCCTTCCTACAATAATTCACATTTTCAATGGGCCACAACACCCAACTGCTGTGTTATGGTATAAACGAACTGTATAGAATGGGAACAGGCGAGGACACAAGCAAAATAGATGATAAAAGCAGGTAAGAGTTCAGTCGAGAGGATTATGATAAGAGTTGGTAATTATAATTATGTTGTTAGTGGCACCATCCGGAGTTGTAATAATGGTATCACTGCCCCCAGGGCACACCTGCCCCCCACCCCCGAACACACCTTCTCCCCCCAACGAGAACACACCTGCTCCACCCCCCGGCACATCTGCTCCACCCCACCCCCCTGCAACCATCACCAGCCTGGCCATGTGACCCGGGAGTCACAGCTGTACCACCACCAATATTTCTTCTGATTTTTTTGCAGGGATATTCCTGCGCGGGCCCTAAGCCTCTGGCTGCCCACTAAGTGTTATTTGTTTCTTGTTTCTATGTTACGTAGGCGGTGTATGAGTATTTATGACTCGTATGTTCGCTTCAATAAGATTATGCCCAACGTGTTTAACAACAACTGCTATGTTGAATCTTAGTTGAAATCTTACTGGGTTCGTAACTGTGTTAGATAATGTTCCTCTGATACTAATACGCCATACCTGATACTGATACTCATTATTAATATAGTTTTGATATGCTAAAACTCATTAGGACATGACATTGCTGCTCGTGCCCTCGGGGTTTGTAACACTAACTTGTAAGACAAAATAACAAAGGATTCCTATAGAGTCCACTAAACGAAACTGTCGGACTCCCCAGCATACATTACTGTTGCAACCCGTTCTCGCACTTGCTTATAGTCAATATTGGCTTATTTAATAAGTGCGTATGTGACATACTAATTGATTGTAATTATTTTAGTTTACCTTGAAAAGCTTCATAGAAACACCGACCTCGCCAAACCTTCTCAGAATGTTAAGATAAGCATCTTATTGCTTCTTAATTACAATTATTACTTAACCTATACCGTTGATAGGTTAAGTAATAATTGTAAATAAGAAGCAATAAGATGCTTATCTTAACATACTAAGAAGGTTAGGTGAGGTCGGTGTTTTCTATGAAGCTTTTCAAGGTAAACTAAAATATTCACAATCAATTAGTATGTCACATATGCACTTATTAAATAAGCTGACTGATTAGTTACTTGGAAAAAACCTATTTTGTATAGCTTTTCAGTTTTGGAGTACTTCGTGTCTCGATGCCTTACATTCCCATTGTGTATGCTGGTTTGCTTTGTAAAAACAATTAATCACCTTCTGTGGTTGAGTGCTCAATAATCACTACACTATGTTGTGTAACTACTCTTGAACCCTGTCCACGGAGGACAGAAATAAATGTGCATATGCTGGTTACCATTGTACGAATGAATAGCCACGTTTGTAGTGAGAGAAACTCCCATCATGTTAGGGTTCAAACTTAAAATAGATTAAAGTGCTTTTAAGATATCCTACTTTTATACAGAGGTTAAGAAGCAACATTAAACAGCTAAATTCAACCGCCACGCAGGCACAGCTAGACAAGTGTCGAGCAGGAGTGTAGGAGGGGGGCACTGAGGCAGGCATGGGCGGCTGGGGGAGCTGAGGCAGCAGAGAGGAGTAGGGGCTGAGGCAGGAATGGGTGGTTGGGGGGGAGGCAGGCAGGAATGGGCGGGTTGGGAAGCTAAGGCAGGAGTGGGTGGTAAAAGTGGTTTGTGGAACAAATCCACAAGGCCGTGACGAGGATTCGAACCTGCAAACCTGTGTTTGTGGAAGTGGGAGGGAGCGGGGGGGGGGGGTGGAAGTGGGAGGGGCGGGGGTAGATGGGATAGGGTGGGTGTATTCACGGGGGTAGGTTACAGCAGCAGCACTCACCTAAGTGTGTTGGCTGAGCTATCCGTCATCCCGCCTCCCGGCTGTCAATCAACTGGTACACAGGTTCCCAAGCCTAATGGGTTCTGTCATAGCTACATTTGAAGCTGTGAATGGAAGTCTGCCTTCACTGGTATATACTGAATTCCATTTTTTATGACATTTATACTAATGTCTCTTATGACATGTCTCTTGCTCCTTTGACTACTTTGTGTCACCTTCGTGTATCACCCATTCCTAATAATGTCCTTGTCTGCCCTGTCAATATCTTGGAAATTTGTAATGTTGTAATCATGTCTCCCTTAACATATCTGTTTTCCAGTGACGTCAGGTTTAATAAATTCCGTTGGGAAGGAAAGGCGATTGTTCACCCATTCTTAACTGTTCACCAATGTTCACTCAGCAGTAATTAGGAGAGTTGTATGTCAGCCGATTGGCAGGTCGTGTTTCAGGGGAAACTAATAGGGTAAAGGGGGCTTTGGATTGGCTATGGGACGAGAACTCTGGTACAAGCAGCTAGTCGCCAGGTACCATACCCATCTGTGTAAACAAAAATACGATGAACATTTACCGATATAGTTGAGGATGCTTTGAGGTTACCACGAGGTGGTACCGAGGATCATACATCCTCCTCGCTGGTCGTTTCTGACCTCGACTTCTGGTCTGTAAAAATAGGCCACACCACAGATACCGATACATACCTGAGAGCACGTTCACTTACTGTCAAACCACTTGCTTACATCCAACACCACAGTTCTTACAAACAAAACACCACCAGTCTACCCTTGGCTTGTGAACACCACCAGTCTACCCTTGCTTGTGAACACCACCAGTCTACCCTTGGCTTGTGAACACCACCAGTCTACCCTTGGCTTGTGAACACCCACCAGTCTACCCTTGGCTTGTGAACACCACCAGTCTACCCTTGGCTTGTGAACACCACCAGTCTACCCTTGGCTTGTGAACACCACCATTCTACCCTTGGCTTGTGAACACCACCAGTCTACCCTTGGCTTGTGAACAAAACACCACCAGTCTACCCTTGGCTTGTGAACAACCACCAGTCTACCCTTGGCTTGTGAACAAACACCACCAGTCTACCCTTGGCTTGCGAACAAAACACCACAGTCTACCCTTGGCTTGTGAACAAAACACACCAGTCTACCCTTGGCTTGTGAACAAAACACCCCAGTCTACCCTTGGCTTGTGAACAAAACAACACCAGTCTACCCTGGTCTGTGAACAAAACACCACCAGTCTACCCTTGGCTTGTGAACAAAACACCACCATACCCTTGGCTTGTGAACAAAACACCAGTCTACCCTTGGCTTACGACAAAACTACACAAAAACTAGCGAGCTCAAATTTCTCCAAGGTTGCTTAGTTTGCCGCCGCCTCTTTTAGTACAGGGGGCTTCTCCTTGCTCAATTGTGAAGACCTCCTGGAATCTCTTGTGTTCTTCACAAACCTCGGCTTATTAACAAAACTATACATAACTTTTCTTTCAAAGTCTTCACAAAACATTTACTGCCTAAGACTAAAAGTATCTTGGTGTAATTTGCTATATATTCCGGAAACCATGTTTATACGCATTTCCGTATCAAGGTGTTTTTCCTCAATTATATCTACTACATATATTTCTTTTTATCACACGCGCACACATACCCAGGAAGCAGCCCGTAGCAGCTGTCGAACTCCCAGGTACATATTTACTGCTGGGCGAAGGGGTGCATCAGGGTGAAAGAAACTGCCCATTTGTTTCCGCCTGGAATCGAACCCGGGTCATTATGATTACGACCCCCAAGTGCTCTTTACTGAGCCCCGAGGCACCAATTGTGAGGTGCTTCGCGCGCTCATACATCTGACACGACACATCCCTTTATTCAAACTGCCTTTCTTGTCACAAGTTTCAAAGGAACTTTCACGAATTCCAAAGATGATCATCTATGAAAAGTTCTCTTCTAAAAGTATATGAACAAATGTGCAGCGCTTCAATTACTGCAACTTATAAGTGTGGCTTATAATGGTAGGCGCTCGCCAAATGGTAAGGTCACGGGGCTAGTGTAGTAGGAATATCAATGTGTGCTTCCGCGAGTTAGGCGGCCCCACCACACACCGATACAACTTGTCCTTTATAAATACTTCAACTATGGTTTTGCCTTTTACAACATTTCACATTTAAAGTGTATTAACAACTAAGGAGATAAACCAGGATGCTGCTTGCATAGAGCAGCATCCTGGTGGAGAAGTTTGTGTGTGAGCGAGCCGCTGTGGTATTGTACGAGAGAGAAGCACTCACTTAACATTCCCCCACCGTTACCTGCCAAGAAAATATTATGCAACGAGTCAATAAACTTTAAGAAGCTGTAGTCTCCACATTCCAGAGAGTGCACTATTCTTAGGTGGCTCACACACCAACACAGTTCACCGTGATGCTGTGTTCCCCCCCCCCCCCGGCGTACCTCCCCACCTGATGATGCTGTGCTGAGTCCCCCCCCCCCGGTGTACCTCCCCACCTGATGATGCTGTGCTGAGTCCCCCCCCGGTGTACCTCCCCACCTGATGATGCTGTGCTGAGTCCCCCCCCCCGGTGTACCTCCCCACCTGATGATGCTGTGCTGAGTCCCCCCCCCCCGGTGTACCTCCCCACCTGATGATGCTGTACTGAGTCCCCCCCCCCGGTGTTCCCCCACCTGATGATGCTGTGCTGAGTCCCCCGGTGTGGTGGCACGGGCATGAGTAGCCCGTTACCATTGTCCCCGCCGCCCGCTCTCTTATCAGGCCTCTCCTGAGTCTGCTCCATCCCTCCGGACTGTTGCACGCCGCTGCACACAGTCTGACCTAGATACCACAGCCCGCTTGATCACGTACTCTATATAGGTGTTTATCATGGCATGCTTGAATGCCTCTTATACAGAGTGGTTTGAAAAGCCAAGGACTCTTTTAATATTTATTTAACTATTTCAATTACAGGAAGGTAACTTCCTGGTGGTAGTACTGGGTGAGCGTGCCATGCGAGGTGTGAGGGAGGACCTCCACACACTCCCTCCTTCCTTACTCTATATTCCAACCCGACACAGGCGGCCATCAACCACCTCGGACAATTCAACACCAGATAATGAGGACGTAGAAAGACTGCGCGTGTCTCTCTAAGGTATGGAGTATGGAGGAGAAGGCCAGAGAAGTACAGAAGGTGGCCAGCATCCCACACCGCGGTAGCCAGGCGGATACAGCATCCTGTGTCGGTCCCCCACCTTAATGTCCTGTGATAACGCTGCCACCAGGCCACTAGCCTCCCGACACTAATCCTTACACAAACACTATTCAGAGAAATATTTATCTGTGTATTGAAGGAGGGGCGTCAGAGGTGGAATTACTGCACTACAGAGCCAGAGTGCATGTTGGGGAGGGGGAGTGTGTGAAACCTTGGCTCGGCTTCAATGGAAGCCTCTGGAATCCTCGTGGTGGTAGTAGTAGTAGTAGTAGTACCTCAGGTTACCATTCTTTGGACAATGTCGCGGCGTAGTCGTTTAGAGCGTTCATCTGGGAATACCCAACGTACAGGTTCGATTACAGGGTACAGTCCTTGCACCGCTGCTTTTCCTTATTCTTATATCAGATATAGACAAAAATACAAGTCACAGCTTCGTATCATCCTTTGCAGACGACACAAAAATCAGTATGAAAATTACCTCGGCTGAAGACATTGAAAAACTTCAAGCTGATATTAATCAAGTTTTCGACTGGGCAACAGAAAATAATATGATGTTTAACAGTGACAAATTTCAGGTACTCAGGTACGGTAAGAATGAGGACCTTAAACATAATACAGGGTACAAAACACAATCAAATGTGCCCATAGTAGGAAAACAACATGTAAAGGATTTGGGAATAATGATGTCTGACGACCTAACGTTTAGGGAGCATAACCAAGCAAATATTGCGACAGCCAGAAAAATGATAGGATGGATTACGAGAACTTTCAAATCCAGGGATCCCATCACAATGCTTGTACTCTTCAAGTCACTTGTGCTGTCCCGTCTTGAGTACTGTTCAGTACTCACTTCCCCTTCAGAGCAGGAGAGATTGCTGAAATAGAGGGAATAATCTTCCAGGTGTATATTAGTTGGATATCTCTCTGTCTCTTTCTAGGTGAGTACATTTGAGAGCTTTGGACGATCCCAATAGATTTTGGTGTTTTATCGCGCTCTATGACGTGCCGTATATGTTCTCTG